>OZ023217.1:18632939-18690439 GCA_963995525.1 Escarpia spicata
AGAGAGAGAGCGAGAGCGAGAGCGAGAGCGAGAGCGAGAGCGAGAGCGAGAGAGAGAGAGAGAGAGAGAGAGAGAGAGAGATGTTTGTTTATGTTGTCAAATGCGACATATAAAAAGTTAGGCGATGAGAAATACACATCACGATCACGTGTAAGCGCGTCATTACTGACATTAGAATGTCAACCAATATTTACAAAGAACACCAACATATAACAGAATACTTACACATTCCAACAAGTGGACTGATGTTTTTTTTGTCAGTCCCGTTGACGTTTGCCATTTTTAAAATGGCCTTACCCATTTCTGTCCAATATACTTTCATTTCAACAGAGTCAAATGCAAGCGCGAAGGCACCATTTTGGTCACCAACAGGGATTTTCGATACGGATTTCTCTCCAAACTGACTTGATACAAATAAGTTGAACCCGTGAAGATCACAAAGTTGTCTTGTACAAAACCTAGAGAGAAAACACACACAAAACATCATGAATCATGAAGAATATAACAAATTACATCTAAATAATGTGATTTGACAAGATCAGAAACAAGATTAAGAGATCAAATAAAGGTTTCTTGGATACCGAATTTTCATTAACATATTGATTGATGTATTTTGTTCACACTTAAGAAAAGTACAAGAATATGAAGAAAAGCTAGCAAAACAACATTGAAAATAAATAACTGTGTGTGCGTTGTGTGTGTGTGTGTGTGTGTGTGTGTGTGTGTGTGCGCGCGCGCCTGTGTGTGTTTGTGTGTGCGTGTGTTTGTGTGTGCGTGCGTGTGTGTGTGTGTTTGCGTTGTGTGTGTGTTTGTGTGTGTTAACGTTTTCATCGAGAACGCTTCGCCTCGGGCACCAGACTCTGCGTCTGTGCTTATCTAACGTTAACCGGAGGATGGACATTTTTATTAGTATTGCAGCAGAGCCACAATACTTTAATGACAGAAACAACGATTGTACCAGTAATACGACTAACAACGATAGCAATTTTTTTGGGCAAATGTTTTCATTCATTTTTTATGCGGTCAGATGCATTTTAAAATTAACGCGTGGGAACAAGAGGCAAAACAACACTATTTCGGAGTTTCGGTATGGACAAGTTAGGAGACACATGACGTATGAGAGAGATACAACATACGATTCAATAGGAATCACCGAAGATGCAAGCTTACCGAAAACACCTCCAGATGCGCTGAGGATACTCAATACTAGCAAAGGCAACATGTTTGTCTCCTGCACTGAAACAACAATATGCATACGTCAAGTTCGTCGCAACTCACCATTAACAAGGAGTTTTTCAAACTCGCGTTCTTACCAACACTGGTTCAACCCCACCGAACTCCTATCCGTCTTAATTCATCACTAATTCCACCACAAAGTATCATTGTAGCAGCAACAGCAGCAGCAACAGCAGCAGCAGCAGCAGCAGCAGCAATATTAGTCGTTGTTCATATGTTTTTTTTTCTAGACATACACTGCATGCACTCAGGCGACAAGCCAACCAGCCAATCAGGGGCGGATCCGGACAGGGTAGTTTAGGAGCCCAAAACCACCAATTTCACAAATTTTACACCGCCCCTTGAGACTGGCCAAACAAACTCCACTAAATAATTATTCATATCGGGTGGGCTGAGCCAGAGATTCATCAAGACTCCGCAGTCGCGCTGTCGGTCGTGACCTCGGAAGACGGGGGAAGGGGTGCTGTTGATCATATTTTTTGCTGCGAAGTTCACAATTTCGGAAGCTCAGCAAAAGTCTCCAATTGCACCCCTGGAGTCTCACCTACACGAGGACACACTCAAAAGATCTAGGAGCACGCCACTCTGGCGCTGTCATAGCGCGGCCAATTTCCAAAACACTAGGGGCACGTGCTCACCAGGCCCCCCGGATCCGCCGAAGATCGCGATAAACAAACACCAGTTACCAGTTACCTGGCACGAATCGTATAGCACAATCATAACAACCATTTGTTTTCTATCGTCTGCTGTCATTGCATTCAGATGGTTTAGTTAGCTTAACAAAGAATGTCCTTCCAACAGGTTTCTCCTTTACCGCTACATTGGATGTTTAACTCATGTTGACAATTGCACCAAACGCAGTCAAACCGCGTTTAGAGTTACACCGGAAAACAGACATATCGAGTTCCTTCCTTCGTGTTAAATAGGCCATAGCTTTCTAAGCAAACCCACAACTTCCTTGTCTCTATAGCAAGCACCTGAGTCAACGCGTCGGTTAGTTATACTATTCCATTTGCAACACTAATCAGTTTATATTCGCCTGGAAAATACGCCTATGTTTCTAGCACAAAGACCTCCTAAAAGTGTACGATGCAATGTTCCTACCTGTTTATAGCACAAAGACCTCCTACAAGTGTACGATGCAATGCTCCTACCTGTTTATAGCACAAAGACCTCCTACAAGTGTACGATGCAATGCTCCTACCTGTTTATAACACAAAGACCTCCTACAAGTGTACGATGCAAAGCTCCTACCTGTTTATAGCACAAAGACCTCCTAAAAGTGTACGATGCAATGCTCCTACCTGTTTATAGCACAAAGACCTTCTACAAGTGTACGATGCAATGTTCCTACCTGTTTATAGCACAAAGACCTCCTACAAGTGTACGATGCAATGTTCCTACCTGTTTATAACACAAAGACCTCCTACAAGTGTACGATGCAATGCTCCTACCTGTTTATCGACACAACCGCTTGCCAATTGATCAAACTGCAGTGTGCTCAAGACGTCAGACGTTTCATGCCAACAACCTGCGAAGGCCACCGATAACATCAAAATTGGCAACGGTGCACGGTTCATTGATTGGCGAGTCTGTCACAACTACCTGGTTTGACATAAGGGGTGGTCTCAAAAATTCACAAAATCCGTACAGTGTTTTATATCACCACCCAACACCCAAAAAGTGGCGAGGCATTTCATATCGAACATATCGCTCTTACGGCCAATTAAAATAACGTTTTTTTTATACCGAACCAACATTATAATACACCGTGTCTGCGACGCTATACTTAATACATGAAAAGGAAGTAGGCCTCAAATAATTGGCCCTATTGCTGCGATGAACTAGCCGTCTGTTGAAAACGGCGCTGTATTGATTCGTTCACGGCAATCCGTGTTTAGTTAATGTGTGCTTTACTGTCACCTATAACAACAATGTGCAGCTTAATATGAGTTAGAAGCATCGAAAAAGAAAAACGTTTGACATTCATGAAATAAATGCGATCAATTATATATAATTATACAGTTCAATTCCTCAAAGCAGCTGTCCAAGCCTCTCCGTTTGAAGTCGTCGAAGTGTGTTACCCACACTCGTCTGCTTGCTATAATGTAGTGCCACGGGAAAGTCGAATGCACGATGTGTGTCTAAGTTCAAGCGGCTGCATCGTATACGTTCGCATTGTGAGTGAAACACATTGAATAAACTACCACAGGTTATCTCCCACCGGCCATTGACAAACCGCGGAACGTCAATCAACAGTTGTGTGGGTGGTCGACTAAGCCGGTCACGCTTGACGAACCCTGTCAAAACTGCGCAACTGACCAAGAAGGCGCATTGTCAGTGAGAGCACCACGATGTGGGCGAACTTCGTCAATTTCGCCCGACGAAAGTTGAACATCTCGCTCGCGCCATACATCACGGCGATCCATTGCTTGCGTATATAGAGCACCCGGGTCTGACTTAACGTTATTTTGTGACAACATTGACCGTTTATTTAACCAAGTACTTCGGGGGTGATTGTGGGGGAACATTCCATCAACTTAAACCCGGCAGTAACGCATTCTTGTAATTTCAGAAGATGGTCCTTCAATCTATGGGGACTAACATTTAGGAGTCGTTTACATAAATACAAGTTCTGGGCTCCCGCTCTGTATCAGGAGAGATCTGCATCAGTGTACGTGCCAAAGCTGTAGAACTATTTGTGTCAGTCACGATTCACTGTTAAATGAAATTAAATCAAATGTATTGTAAGTCATTGCAATACATACAGTACAAATCAAATTAAGACAAATCATATATAATAACATAATGAGCACAACAAGGGAAGACAATTATATAATGTTATACTCCCTTTTGTATATTTTAATGTAAATATCATTATATTGAAAACAAAAACAGCGTGCAGGTGTAGAAGATATAATCGTGATTGAACAATGCGTTATATATTAACATCATTGTGTAAAATGAATTGCTTAAGTTTACATTTGTAAATCTAATTACTGAATAAGTTGTAAACTTAAGTCTGGCGCTGAAATAATTCCAAATAATAGCACCGTTATTTCTTATAGAACGAAGTCTTATTTCTAAAGGTGTCTTGTGCAGATTGTCTTGTATTATAAATATGGACATCCTGATTAAGTGTAAACATATTTTCAAAGATTGTGGTAAAAGACCCATCTTGTATATGTACATAAATAGTTGTATTGAATATACATACAAGTGTCTGAAAGTTAAGATATTTAGTAATTTAAAGATATGATTTGTATGAGCTAATCTATTAGCTGAGACAAGCATTGTCACTGGTTTCGTTTGAATTTTAACAATACTTGAGCAATATGAGTCAAATGCATCTTCCATACTTCAATATTATAGGTTAAGTGAGGGAATAAAAATAAGTAATATACGGTGACCAAACATGATCTAGGTAAAAATCTTCTGGCTTTGTTGAGAATGCCAACACTTTTATAAATTTTACATTTAACTTTGTTAATGTGTTCAGACCAGTTGAGTTTGCTATCAATAGTCACACCAAGAAATGTCGTAGAAGATACTTGTTTAATAGCATTATCATTAATTTTAAGTGTTGTCGGTTTGGTAAGTTTTCTGTCTGGTGTTCGAAATATCATGTATTGGGTTTTATCAATGTTTAAAGATAGTTTGATGGCATTTACCCAAATTATAAGTTTGTTTAATTCAAAGTTCATTTTGTTAGTTATATCATCCAAATGATCACCATTTATAAACAGACTAGTGTCATCAGCAAATAATATGGAAAAAGAATATCTAATACATTAACAATATCATTGATATATAATAGAAAAAGCAATGGAAAAGGATGGAACCTTGCGGTACACCACAAGTAATAGTTTGTTTCGTGGATCTAGTGTTATTGTAGTACACATATTGACTTATATTAAATAAATAACTTTTAATCCAATCATTGGCTAAGCCACGGATACCATAACATTGGAGTTTCTGACACAGTATGTCAGGGTCAACTGTATCGAATGCTTCATTCCCATCCGCTGTATCGAATGCTTTAGATAAATCTAAGAACAACCCTAGTACAAATTGTTTGTTTTGTAAGGCGTCTGATATTTTGTCTACAATGGTTATAAGTGCCATGATGATAGAGTGATTTTTTTCGAAAACCAAACTGATATTTATACAAAATATTATGCTTAATAATAAAATTTGACAACCTGTTATACATTAGTCTTTCCAATGTTTAAAAAAGTAGGTTATATTGAAATTGGCCGGTAGTTAATCAATAAGTTGTTTTCTTCAGCTTTGTAAATAAGTATTACCTTTGCTATTTTTAATTCATCTGGGAATATTCCAGTATTTATAGATACGTTATATAAGTATGTAAATGGTTTAATAAAACTATTATGTTTGTTTTATTACTTTAGAGGAAATGTCATCCCATCCAGGAGACGTTGCTTTGAGAGAGTTTAATATTACTGATACCTCATTTTCAGTTACCGGTTCAAGATATATAGTTTTTGATGTATGACATAGAATCTTTTTGATTCTATATAATGCTTTTGCTAGGTGAGAACTAACACTTACATATAAATTATTAAAACTTTCACTTATGTTTTTGTCTGATGTTTCAACTTTGTTAATAATGAATTTTGTTTGTGTAATGGTTTTATGTTTCTTATAAGGTATATTATTTCTTTTAATAGTCACCATGACTTTTTAAGGTTATGTTTATTTTCTTCAAAGAGAGTTGCATAATGTTCACGTTCAAATTTCCGTAGTAAGCTATTCAATTTACTTTTGTAAACTTTATATTTAGCTTCATTATATATTGTATTTTTTATATATTTAATATATAGTCTATTCATCTCTTTTATCGAGTTTGTTTAACTAGTTGTTAGCCATGGTTTCTTATTCTTGTAATTAAGCTTGACTGTTTTTAATGGAAATTATTGTTACGATATTTACTCGGGCATATGGACTTTAGAATATTCGAGCAGAATAGAACCGATAGTTATGCTAAACCAAACTTTATTAAACGTGGTTGCCGCGACAAGGGAGCTGCTTGTTATTTCACTTTCTGGGGAGACATCATTAAGTGATATTGTTACATCCCTTCCGTTTTACAAGCAACATGTACTTAACCAAAACGTACTAACATATTAAAGTAACAAACACATTAGTCTATGGATCAGCATCAGTGTTTCGTAGTGATATAAATAAAATAAACGTGCCAAAACCTGAATGTTACATAACTGTATCACAAAACGTTCCCGCTAACACTAAACACTACGCAACACACTCCATTTCACTACAGCAGCACCACTCCTGATGTCATGCTAAATGAAGAACAACACTCCAGGGGGTTAGTTTGGACGAGGAACAGAGGGCAGAGCACAGAAATAAATAGAATACGTTAGTAGAGAATAATTAGTGGTGGAACTCTGACGCAGAGCGAGACGATGACTTCGAGTTCAGTAGCTGCGGTACGTGGTGGCGTTGCGGAAGTGACGTACGAGTCTCAGGTAGGCAGAGAGCCTAGATAATTCCCCATTGGTGGTTGTGTGATCTTTTTGTCTGATTATATGAAACCTTAACCTAAAAAAGTGTTGAAACTTATTCACCGCCACTAGCATTATGTCATTGATATGGTGATTAGATTTCGTCAAAATCGCTTACGTCTAGCTTTTTCAAAACGCATTTATGCACGATTCCCGACAATATTTACCAAAGATAGGTTCCATTTAAGTATGCACCCACATGGGATATACGAATAAAAATTGCAAATAAATCACTCCGCCAATAACACTCTTCCAAATATGCATAATTGTTACTGCCAATATATTCGGTCAGTAATAATCAATATGCCTGTTCAATTGCTCTCAAACAACAAACACTTTTGATAAAACAAATTTAGCAACTTCGGTGTCAACGCGGAAGCTACTATTATTATCGCGGCTATTACTCTGGTCTGAATACAGCAAGTCTTCCTGTAATTTTACCACGAATGTAGGGCCTGATAAGTCGTGAGTTACGAAATTTGAAGACAATCGTTCGGGGTGAATTTGGTGCAAATGAACAGCCATACATACGCAGGTTTATTGGTAATTTTATTGGCATTGGAATGATGCGTGTATAAAACATGTAACAGGAGTTTTGGCAATTGTTGTCAACCTAATACACGTGAGTGCAGTAACACATGACAGTTTGTCAACATGGATAGACACGTTAGATACAACCATGTTAAAAGACCAGATGTTTTTCATTTTGACTAAGCATGTCCGGCTTTACTCTGGCACGATGACAGTGGCTTTGAAGACATTTCAATGTATGTCTACTGCTGTGTGCCGTAAGTGTGTGTGTGTGTGTGTGTGTGTGTGTGTGTGTGTGTGTGTGTGTGTGTGTGTATTTGAGAGAGCGAGAGAGAGAGAGAGGGGGGGAGAGGAGAGAGAGAGAGCGAGAGCGAGAGCGAGAGCGAGAGCGAGAGCGAGAGCGAGAGCGAGAGAGAGAGAGAGAGAGAGAGAGAGAGAGAGGAGAGTGAGAAGAGTAAGAGAGAGGAGAGTGAGAGTAAGAGACAGACAGACAGAGGGGAGACAGAGACAGAGAGAGAGAGAGAGACAGAGTAGTCTAAGGAATGTGAGTGTGCGTGTGCGTGTGCGTGTGAGCATGCGATTATTTGTTAATAATGAGAAAATATTGAAATATCGATTAATTTACGAGATCGGTAACAGGGATGAATGAACATAGCTAAAGATAGAACATCAATAAATGTATTCAATGTTAATGGAGCAGAGGTTTCAATTGCACGCGCAAACAGAGACGACGCGGTCAGAGTTCACGAGATTATATTGTTCACATACGTCAACGGATGTTATTGTCACCATGACAACATACTGTCTTGTGTTTTTGTAATGTAATGTTGTGATCAAAACAGTTTTCAGGCGTCAATGACGTGACGATCGTTGATCGATCGGACATGCGCGTCTTGATCGGTGTACACGGACTCTCTCAAAGGCACCAGCTACGGACGTCTCGATTGACGTCGGCTGGTCGGAGCCTCGCGCGTATAAGACGGAAGTATGACGTCCAGCCGGAGCGAATGATTCTTGGTCGATGGTGACGGCCACATTGTTTCGGTACTCGGGCACGCTCAGTGACGTCGACGACGAGGGTCGTTTCACGCGACTGTCGGTCGGTCCTAGCCGTTGGTGCGGACGAGGGACGATCGGAGATCGCGTTCGTTACATTTCAGTCGCCAATCGCCAATCGATGATTGGTCGTCTCATTGACTTCCGGCTTACCCCGGAAACAGAACTAGACACTGAACGAGCAAGCATTCAGAGCCGTAATAAATTAACATAACATTAATATAGCGGGGTCTTAGCAACATGTCGTCACGTCCACTGCAGTCGTCACTGTCTGGGTGAGGGCGTGCATTGCACCGTGTCCTCGAAACGCACCAAAGGGGCCGGCCCCCGCCTAGTCATAACATCAAAATAATAAAACAAATAATAAAAAACCGAATTATACCAAGTCGTCGAGGTAAGTTCGAGGGTGTCGGCGATGGTGTCGCTTCTATCGGGCAGCAACAGCAATTCCACAGGCAATCCGGACGGACACGTGAGGCACCTGAAATGTAAAGATACCCGACAATTAGTTAACTCGTGAATTTTGTTATTTCGTAATTATTTGATTAACGTATTCACTATTGACATATAAAAATAACTACGTAAACTGACAAGAATGAATCAGTTATAAGACTTGTAAAGAGTATTAAATAAGAGTCTGCAATGGTCTATAAGTATGGTCTTACCTCGGAATGTGGGAATCCCGACCGTGGAGTACTGCGTCAACGGTTGCACTTCACACTCCTGCAGTGCCTTCACGTGTCCCTTTGCCATGTATAAAAATACGGCAAATGTGAATGTCTGCTCTAAGTGCCAGCTCCTACGCTAGATGCTGTGCCTTGGGCTTGAGCACGCCGCATAACTGCCCGTTTGCGGTTGAGAAATGCGGTGGCTGGCATCGAGAGTCGTAGCGAATCGGCCGGTAGCGATGTCGGTGTGTGTAGGCTGCGCCCTCCTGCCACCAGCGTGCGAGATGTTCCGACATCGTGACCAGTTGTTGGTCTAGCTCGTGGCCGCCACAGATCTTCGCTTCGGTGTCGTTCTCGAATCATGTTTCGTCTTTGATTGCTGCGGTTGTTAGGAAAATTCTAACCGCCAACTCGTGGTTACGTAACGTTACATGACGTCATAGATGCATTTAATGCAGAATAAACCAATCGGCGCATGGACTAACTCCTGCGGTTTTCTCCCAACGACGATGTTACGTCATATAACGTGAAGCGCGTCGCACAATAGTGTTATGGAAGCAAGGGTCTTTCGGTATATTTCTTCGTATAAATTCGTCCCCTCCCATGTCATTGGGGTCCACGATGGCGTGTTTAAAAAAATCAAATTTACACTGAAGAGTCCTAACTTTTTTATAATTGCCAATGGAAAAATAAACAGGTACAATTTACTTTTTTTACAAATTACGTATAGCTATGTTTTAAGTCTCAATTTCAGGAGCGGATCCAGGGGGTCTTTTGGGTCCTCAGCCTTCTGGCCCATCACCTCAGACCTATCCAGCTTGGTTAAACCTTCCAGGAACCGAGACTCCCGCCGGCATAGCTCCGAGGATTATCGAAACCTCAAGCAACCTGACCACTATGAGAAACAGTACCGTTCTCCTCTTCTGTTGCCATCCCCAGATGGTTTAGGGGTCAAATTGTTGATGTTGGTGTTAGTGCAATTTCACTGCACGATGGGTAGCCGACGCTTCCGGGTCGACGATGGCCCATTGTCGATTCACGGGCACCCCAGGTAGATCGATGGGTCAACGCATCCATCGGGCAGGAGATCGATCGACTTCAACCACTTGCGCATGAGATGGTAGCTCCTTCGCCGCTTATTCCATGTCGATGTCATGTCGTCAAGCACAGTCGATTGTCGCTTCGACTTCCCCTGCAGGTACGTGAACTTAGAGCGGCGTAGGCAAACTAGTTGAAGCCTGGAAAATGTGAGTCTCTTAGGGATGGCTACAACCTCAGTGACATTACAGATATCGGAGTCGGCAATTTCTACAATTCTTCTTCATCGAGCGTGATGGTGCGGATCATACATGCAAGCCCTGTAGCACCAGGCGTCCAAGTCGGTCTGAACAAATGCCAGCAAAAAGTTCGGCGGTCGAAGGGGACCGATCTCCATCTGCCACTGAAAGAAACAACGATATTGTCAGTGACCAGTCGTTGTGTTTTCAGTGCAGCAATACAGGTGCTGTGGACTATTTTAAAATAAAATGATTAACATTAATATTTGTACTTGTTCAATTACTTTCGCATGTCTATTCGCATTTCCTAACGGTCACTATACTTTGATATCTGTAATCATGAAATGTCTAAATCAGAGTAGTCCTGTATATTTGTATGGTTTCATTTGTTGTTTAAAAAACAGACTGGCCATATACACATTGAAAAAGATGATTGTGAATGTATCTACTAATGTCATTGCCAAAGGCCAATGGCAACGTAAGGGGGGTCGATTAATCATTGGAAAACATGAACGCATGGTCATCACCAATGTACAACATTGTGGTAGTTTGCCATGGTTCCTGTGTGGCATACAAGTAGTTGTCAATTCTTGAATTAAAGCACAGACAGATACTTCAACAAGTAAATTGCACCAACAGAGAGCTAAGATAAGTACATGAAATATGCACACCACAAACGTCATTTACGTGTGTGTCTGAAATGATGCCACCAGTGATGTGTCTGCATGTGATTCTACTTCCCGATGTCCAGTAAGCAACCTTCTTATTTGCATTCACTGCTTACGTAATCCTGTGAGAAAACCTATCCAGCTTCGATCATCTAGTTCTGACGTACATTTTGTTCCTTTTGCACCAACTCTTTGGAATATGTTCCCTCTTAGTGTTAGATCAGTTGAAAATATTACAAAATTCCGTCGTTATTTAAAAACATATCTTTAAACCTTGCTTATTCGCCACAGATCCCTAGCGCCTTGACCATCTGTTAACAACTGGAATGCCGCTTATGGATTTTGAGATTGACCAATCCTTTTGTTTTGATGCGCCTCTGAGCTTCGTTTCCAAGGATTTAGGCGCAATAGAACTTATCTTAGTATTATTATGTCTTAGTTAAAAAAATTGCTACATATACTATATACAGTAACATTACACACTATAGAAAACTGGCTGACATTTTGAAAGATAAGATGGCTACATGCAGCTTAAAATCATTTGAATCGTGATAGGCTAATGATAATTATACATACACTGTCAAACATTAACATTTTACCTAAGTGTTTCATGATCTTTGCATATGTTGAAATAAAAACAACCCACTTTTTTGACATAATTATATTCAAACATACCACAGTCTACTGTATTTTCTTCAATCATGAACATTTCTTTAATAAACGCCTCAAAGGCGTGTGGATCTAAATAAAACACAAAAACCGCAATTTTGTTATGTTATACTGTCATAAAATATACATTTGGTGACTTGTGCTAAACAAACAACAATTTTATTTCAGCAATGTATTCCTGAAGTGGGTTTTTGTTGTCATTACTAATAACTGATAGTGATTGAAATATATTTTGCAGCAAAACATTAACTTGCCATGGGCTACCGTTACTGTCCGTTGCATTTTGGAAATAACAAATCCCTCAATCATTCCATATCGGTATTTCACCAAGAATCTGGAATATGAGTCAATTTTTTTATATATAAATGTAAATGTCAGATATCGTCATGCCTTTGTCCTATGGCTATATAGGCACATTTGATAAATAATGAAATTACATTTTGAGTTAAAAATGTAAATGTTCACAGCTTTTTTGCTACTTTTAATGTGAGACATATGCCTATGTGTAGCATTTCTGCTATTTGTGGATGTTTAAATCTACTTTCCTTAGGTTTAATTTGGTAAATGAGGAAGGTCAAGCCAGTAGATAGGCAGATTGTTGACCAACCGCCTTAGTTACGTAATTACAGCAACTCGGTTGCAGATGCGCTCAGTGGGGCATGGTATTCTGTTGCTAGAGCGTTTTTAGGCAAGCAGGTGGTTTCACTGTATCTTAGAGCCATGGTGTTCCACAATGCCTAGCTTGAATTGTATATTGTATTAGCCAATATAAATGATGGAAACCTGTCATATGATGTGTAAATAGGTCCGCTTATATAAAAGCCTGTCGTACGCATTTCGCAATCTGGGAGCTGGCGAAGGACTGGGTCAGATCCAGGGTTGAACGACATAGGTTGTCCTGCTGCCACGAGAATGGCAAATCAAGTCGTGAAGCGTGATGGGAATCGTTAATGTGGGTTACGTTCCCTAGCTTGTGTGTGTGTAATATTCAGCGTCCAGAGTGACTGTTCGAGCTTCGAAGAAGATCAGCGACATCGTCCGAAAGCTTGACCGAATGCGACTCGTAACGGCCGGCGTATACTGCCAGGCGTCATCATTCGCGCGAACCCATTCATCCGACGTCTCGATCGTTTGCGACAGGGCAAGAAGACCTCTCGATCGAATCACCGAATGCGACACGAGAATTCGTAGCGGCCGGCGGTAAGCATCTACCGCCCGGCGTCGTCATTCACGCGAACGTATTCAACTGACTTCGCCATCGTTTGCGACCGTGCGAGACAAGTTGACCACAGAACGGACGCGACTCGAGAATTCGCGGCGCACGTCGGCAATCGTCAATTGCCCGGCAAAATCACTCGTGCGGCCGAGATACACCGTTCTGATTGTATTCTGAGCTCGGCGTGTTGACTTCAACAAACGTTCGTATAGATTCGAGATGGGTAAAATGTCTGTTTTCTGATTGAACGTATATATTATTTGTTGTATTATGATTGGTAGTTATCTGTGGTTTTGAAGAGAGGTATTATTACCCTTGAAGTATTCATATGTATATTTGTTGTAACAGATTACTGTAATGAGAGTCCGCGAGGACTAGCTATATACTGTGTATTTATATTATGGGAGTTATTCTTAGATAACACTTGGCGCCTAGTGTTTGGTCGTATAGTGGTATAATCCACCTTAGAAAGGAAGTGGAATTTGATAATTGAAAGATTAATTGTATATTTATTTTCTTAGTTAGATATATTCAAAAATTCGGTGTTATTGTTTATTATGTTCTATGAAGATTTGATTACGAGATTTCGTTATTCTTTTTATTTTTGCTAATCGAGATATATACCAAAAGGAAGATATTTTGTAATAAAGTTTATTAAATTTTCCTCGTTCTTTGTTGCTTGTTCACGATAACCGTTCTTTCTCATATGCGTTGACCTTGATATATTAGAACCCTACTAGACTGAGCCATCTAGTGTACAGACAGTATTAAGTATGGTTTCGTCGGACAATACCGTGTCACGCCTATAATCCGGTTATTGACATATCGCAGTCTAATTAATGCTCTTGACCTATTTTAATATATTGCCATATCTCATAGTGACCACGTGACACGATCTAGACAAAGAACTATTTACACAGTAATTTACGGTTTTAGGCAATAATCGCCTTTTATGAGATTTATATTTCGAAAGTACTTAACTCCAAGCAACTTTTCTAAAAGTTTGTTTGTACACATTTAACGGAATGCGTTTTAGTGATTTAGGCTAGATATCTTATGGATTAATGGTTTCAATAAGTTACTTAAAACGGCATACAACATTAGTATGCAAAATGTTGTATCCCCACAGAATAATCTTACTTAAATCACGGAAGATTTTGTTTTGTTTTTCGTTAAACGGCATATTTTATACTGGTGGGGTCATTAACCGTGCGTCTAATCGTTTTTTGTCATTTTAACAAAAACTTTATTTTTGTCTGTAAGGTAGGAATGTTTATACAGTGTGAAAGTTGATATAATTGAATGCCTTTGAAATGGAGATCCACGGTGCTCTTGACAAGCAGGCTGTCTCACACGACTGATATTAGCAGAAGCACACCTTGCTTGAAAGCTGTTACCTGGAATATATTATGTTATCGATGGAGTATATTCATTACTGCATATGCTAAACCGGGTACTAAACCTCTAACACATATTCCATCCAATTTCTGCAAACAAACTGTTAGAAAAGTCCAAATCTTGTAAAAGACGCCTGCTTCAAGAACCGTGCGTCCTATGGCTATGGCTATGCCTATACTATAAAAAGTCTATATATGCGCAGTGTAAACAGCTATATCAAGTGTATGGTCAGAGCGTGTCACATGAATCACTGCGAGATCGGACAGTGTATTAAAATAGGCAAAGAGCATTAGAACACGATATTTCAGTGACACGAATTTTGACCTGGCACGAATATTCCGATCGTGAATATCCTCTTTATATGATCAAACATTTCCTTTAAACCATCTCTGATCTCATTTATAAAGTCACATTGTTTAATGAGCATTAATGTCCCAATCACAATCCTGCATCGTGATCGTGAAAAGTATGTTTTAATTCGTTAACATATATTGTAACGTAAACAAGTTGAATGAAACAAACGATCGTTACTGTCGTCAGACACTCAGTCTCAGTGTCGTGTGTCAGAAATATTGGTTTCTTAGCCTTGGCTTAGGCTTAGGCGTTTTAACTTTGACAACGTAGCTTTTTAACTCCAACAGAAACATACTGTATGTTCACAACAACATGTACATCTCTTAAACCATATACTTATTGCTAGAAAGTATGGCACTTACTCATAATTGTGATATTCTTTACCTTCCACCACACGCCGGACGCCATCCTTCCTTCTGTGTGACCAAAGACTACGCCGAAAAAGCCTGATTCTTCTGTATCTGGCGTCCCGATCGCGAATCGGACTGTTTGGCGTGCGTGCGCATCCTCCCGAAATAAACCGAGTGTCGATCGGACTTCCGAAGCCATTCGGGTCTCCCAGTCACCATCCAGGCTCTTGGTGTTTACGCCTGCCATTTTTAAGAGGAAAAATCCAGGCGAATGTGTAAGACATTAAAAAAAATTCCAACTGCACCACTACCCCCTGGCCCTTCAAATGTTGGTATTTTGATGCCTCAAGGGGGTACAACTGCAGGTTTTTGGAGAACCTGAATTGTTGGTATTTTTGACGAACTTCAGAGGGGTGCAATTATAGTATTTTGCCCCCCCCCCCTAGATTACCCTGTTTGAATCCGTCCCTGGCATCACCCTGAGGCTAACCAAAAACCTCCAACTGTACCCATAAAAAAAAACCTAAAACTGCACTCGTTCGAGGCACAGCAAAAACCTCCAAATGAACCAATATTGAGGCTAACAAAAAAACTCCAACTGTACCTTCTTGAGTTTTATTAAAATTTCCAACAGCAGTCACGTGAGGCTCATCAAAAACCTCCAACTGCGCCCTCTGTATCTTACCAAAAACTCCAACCGCACACCATTGAGGCTCACCAAAACCCATCAACTGCACCCCCTGATAGTCATCAACAACCTCCACCTGCACGCTCATAAGGCTCACCGAAAACCTCCAACTGCGATCCCTTTCTTGCTCACCAACAGCACCCTTCCGAGGATAACCAAAAACTTCAAATAGCGTCCCCCCTGGGGCTCACCAAAAACCTCCAACTGCGCCCTCTGTACCCTACCAAAAACTCCAACCGCACCCAATTGAGGCTCATCAAATTCCTCCAACTGTACCCCTTGAGGCCCAACAAAAACCTCCAGTTGCATCCTCATGAAGCTCACCGAAAACCTCCAACTGCGCCCCCTTTGTTGCTAATAAAAAACCTCCAACTGCACCCCCTAAGGCTCACAAACAATACACTTATCATCCCTCCCACATTTAGCCTGACTTGTCCTTACTGAAGCCGCATTGTTTCACACTCGGCTCATATCGACCGTGCTTCCAGCGAAAGTGGCGCCATCTACGTGCATGCGTGCGAGGAGAGAAATGGCTCAGGCGCGGGCAGCGGGGAATATTGTGCTTGTTGGGCGCATGATATGGTTAAGCCAGGTTGCTAATTATGAACCATGTCCAAATTGTTTTGGCGCATGCTATGGTCAGACCTGATCAATGAAGGTATATGAATATATTTAATAGAATGGCTAAAGGTAGGATTTCCCTGTACAGTTAACGATGTTTTGCCATTAGGATTTTTCCTCAACTGAATGGTGTACGCAGGGTTTTGAGGGCGGAAATAAGTTGATGTACTTATATAGTAGTTAATATGGTGGGCGAAGTGACCCCCACCCATATGGTCAATTGAACATTATTAGCCAATAGTAACTTAGTTAGTAGTTATAGTATTGTTATGAAATTAGCAGTCATAGGCCAGCATGCTTGCTGTGAGTATTTGACACTAGATCATGGATGTTTACACAATTACTCGCAAGGATTAATAAAACTGCATGTTATTAAGTTGGCCAAATTCAATATATACTTGACTTGAGTTGTTTTTTCTGCATAAATATGCATGCTGCATATTGTATAATAATATTTATCTTATAAGCACATACAGGACTTTTGAAATGTTTTTATAAAGAAATAGTACGATTAAAAAAATTGTTTTGGAATATATATTTAGATTTTCATGCCATCGCATTCATGTCTGCAATAAAGTAGTATTTTGAAATACAAAAAATTTTGGTTCAAGTGTAGTTAAATGTGCCTACATAAATCATAGTTATATCGCACGCAAAAACAAAGAATACTATATTTAATAGGAGAATGCATTAAATATAGTATCACTAATCGGCCCCTTTCGCTTGGTGACTTTTTATCATTGGCTAGTTAGTGCGTAAGTGTTGGGGTTGCTTTCAAAGACGGTATTTAGGCAATTACACCAGTGTCATTGAATCACACACAATTTACAAATACATTTTGGCGTCGTTGTTAACACCAAATAACAGAGAAATATGCAGCCGAATGAACTACCACAAAAGTTACGTGACCTCTTGGTTCTTCCGTTGGCGCAGCTTTACGGTGAAATATAATACGCCACATTTTGCGAATAATCGTATCGTAACTGTTTCGAGAATACCACTTGCGAAAAATTCAACTTGAAGAATATGTTTTGAATGTACCTTAATCCAGACAGACCACTATTATATGCAAACTGAGCAAAACAAGAGATGCAGGCCAATGCTGATCAGGCTGTCAAAACCAGTTGAACGGTGCTGCTAGCACGCATTTACATAGATGGCGCCACTTTCGCTGGATCACGCGAATGCCGGTCGATATGAGCCGAGTGGACTATCCTATTGAGATGTAGTATCCTTGGTGCCACTGCGAATCCCTTCAGACCCACAAAGTAGCAAATTAATTAAAATGAAAAAATATGCTGAGCGCCGTCGTGAAAACTGTGAACAACTAAACGTCCTGCAGTTATAACGCTTTGTGTTTAGCAGCTCGATGAATGCGCAATATCAAGATCTATACTACCGTGAAGTGAGCTGCCTAAGTCGAGGTACCATGCAGGGACGGGTGTACGGGCTGAGACATGGGATTAGCTTGTTCGTGGAGCCGATGTTTGCAGGAGTAAGGCCTACCGGATATCGCTGACTCCCAGGTGCATCTGCGAGTTTTAATTTCTTGTTGACATCGTGACGCATCTCAATCTGTTGAATTTTCAACTCAAGGGACGAAGACATCTAACCAGTTCTAGTTTGTTATTTTACCGTTCGTTTCCATTTTTTAGATCATGTTGCGATTGTGGGAGACACAACTATTGATTTTCTCAACACTCCTGAAAACGAACCAGAAAGGCAGGACACATACCGAAGCATTCGTTGAGTTTCTGTAACGTAGGGATGCACAGCATTTTCCTGTGGCACTCATTTACATCAATGAGGTGTATTTTGCATCCAAATGTCGACGGAACAGTTTCTTAAACTATCAAACACGCCAAGCTCATTTGGACGTGGAACACTTTGTCAAAATGTCAGATGCATGACGTCAACGCGGACCTTCACAATGTGTATTTTTAATATCATTTTTTAATTAGCCTTTTACATTTCATATTAATTAATAACACATCTTTATTTCTTCGCTGCCAAAATGTGTAAGTTCAGCGTCAACGCAAATGAGCTAGAATGCCTATATAGATACTATATACGCATCGTAATGTAATTTCGATGAAGATTAATCTAGCAATAACCAATATTAAGAACTAAATGTGTGGCCGGCTGACCTATCTCACGTCACTTATTTGGCCCTCCATTCAAAAAGGTTGCCGGCCTCTGCTTCAAACGATGCAGTCATTCTCGCCGGCTTCGACCCAACTTCCGCCAAAAACATCTGCTTGAGAGGCGAGGGGGGTGGGAGGCCAACTGCTAACCACAGCTCCACAGAGACTTTTTGCAGCAGCATTTGGGTTGTCCGTGAACCTGACCAGTGGACATATATGATAATGTTCGTCTTGTGAATTGTGAAGTAGCCATTGCTGAATTCAACATTGGTCAATGGGTGGATATTGTACAAATTAATCAATTAATTAATGTCTCTAATGTGGACTGGCACACATCTCGCGTAATTGGTGTGGTCCAAACTGAAGAACCCGGAGCAAGCTTTGTCAAGCAGCCTACAGCAGTGACCTGTGGTATGTCAAGCAGCCTACAGCAGTGACCTGGTATACGTCAAGCAGCCTACAGCAATGACCTGTGGTATGTCAAGCATCCTACAGCAGTGACCTGTGGTATGTCAAGCAGCCTACAGCAGTGACCTGTGGTATGTCAAGCAGCCTACAGCAGTGACCTGGTCTACGTCAAGCAGCCTACAGCAGTGACCTGGTCTATGTCAAGCAGCCTACAGCAGTGATATGTGGTATGTCAAGCAGCCTACAGCAGTGATATGTGGTATGTCAAGCAGCCTACTGCAGGGACCTGGTGTATGTCAAGACTAGGAGCTCCAGCAGAAAATTAGTCTCGCTTAACCGACTCTCGCCTGGATGCGTGACTTCACCAGGAAGATAGTCTGGCTCAGAATCGTGGTTTGATTGCCCACTTGTTGACATCCATGAGAACTGCCACCTAGTCAATAATCAATCAATCAATCAATCAATCTTTATTTCAGAAAAAAAAGGTAAATTATGTCCATACTAAAAAAAGTAAAAATCAAAATATACTGTAGTGTATATATTGCACTAATCCACTTCCTGCGTCATACAGAGGTCTTATAAACATCACTGTGTATAATAAAAATTAAAACCGGCTCTAGTGAATATGCATCTGATTAAAAGGCACTAAACTACGAAAAAACGAAAAAAGTTTAATGTCGGTTTATTTTGTGTGTGACATGTTTCACTATAAGTTTAATGTTGAATAGTTGTTACAGTATAGTATTACCTAATAAAACTGTACCCTTATTTAATTGGTTATTTCATAGTTGACCTGAGAGCCAATCATCGTCTCTACCCGAATCTGGGGGGGGGGGGGTAAAGCCACCTACCGGTAACATTGGCAGGGCCGAAATAATCCTGGCCCTAGTGAGGGGCCCATGCTGCCACCTCACGGCGCCTGGGTAATCGAGGCTAGCAGTAACGCCGTGTGTCTGAACTGAAACTGGGAAATTTTCGACGTCATGGCTCAGCATCGCTTTTCCCTGAAAGTGATCTTGCCCAGTCCCTGGCCATATTGATGCTTATTGCTTATTGACCTATTAATCATGTGTTTGTCGGTAATGTCGATATATATTTGTTTACCTAAATTTATTCCTAGATTTACATATATAGGTCTTACAATATGCAGAAGATGACGACACTGACAAATAAATGCGGTTTTGTTTATCAAACACCCTTCAGGTGGCACCACTTCCACTAAAGTTTCAACGAGTGCCTGACAATGCTGCGCCGACGTGAGGTGGCGCCTGGGTAATCAAGGCTAAGTTATAAATAGTGCTTAATGCATTGAAATGTACGCCCCAATTCTCATAATTGCGCATACGCTTCATGAAATATACATTGTGCGTGCGTGCGTGCGTGCGTGTCGGGTGTGTCAGTGTGAATGCCTGTGTGTGCATGCGTAGGCCCTACGTACGTGTGCGTGTGCGTTTGTATGAGCGAGCGTGTGTGTGTGTGTGTGTGTGAACGCTGATATTACAGAGCGATCAAAATATACATAATAACACGCGTAATAACATTCGATAGCAACGGATAACAGGCGGTGGCATATTTTGTTCGTGAGACATCACTGTGAGGTCTGCCGTCTCCGAGCGTTGTCTGCTCGGCACGACCGCGGCGTGGCGACAGTCAAAGCCTCAGTTCCGTCATGCAGCTTGGCGCGTGGTGAACAGGCGGCTTGCACCCGTGTCCGAGACAGCAGCATCAAGGCCAGCATGAGTGAGTCACGTGAATGTTTGCCGGATATGGGTAGTGATTCACGCAACTATAGGTCGGGGACGGCAGTCACAGTGAAACAATTGATCAACTTTCTACATCAAAGAATTTATTTAAAAAAACCTAAGGTCGGTTTGACCTGGTGTATGTCAAGACTAGGAGCTCCAGCAGAACATTAGTCTCGCTTAACCGACTCTCGCCTGGCTGTGTGACGTTGCCAGGAAGATAGTCTGGCCCAGAATCGCGGTTTGACTGCCCACTTGTTGACAGCCAAGAGAGCTGCCACCTAGTCAATAGTCAATCAATCAATCTTTATTTCAGACAAAAAAGCGTACATGTAATATGCATTATGTCCATAGTAAAAAAAAGTATAAATAAAAATATATTATAGTATATATATATTGCACTAATCCACTTCCTGCGCAATACAGAGGTCGTATAAACATCACTGTGTATAATACTCTCAACAATGTTGTTCGTCGATGCAGATATTCTGCTCATAAAACTGTACATGCATTTTCTAAATCTAGTATTGCAACAGTCCGTGTGAGAACTAACAAACATTAGGCTAGCACTACACCTCATAGATAGGCTGTGCATAATTATAAATGCATTGTTATAGGAAACAATAAAGAGCTGCATAGCGGCTTTTCTATAATAAGCCCATAAGGAACATCAATACCCATTACTACAATAGGATGTGAATAGTTTGTTCTTCACATTCACTGAACAAAAGTGACATTTCCTGAGTAGAATATTGCTTCTGCCGTACAGACTCCTTTCTTTGGATTTCATATCCATTTCATCCGACAGATCATCACAGATTATCTGGCCAAGATATTTATATGCCTCCGTTCTATTCAGAACTGCATAGAGTTACTTAAAAACCGGCTCTAGTGAATATGCATGTGATTAAAAGGCACTAAACTACGCAAAAATTTAATGTCGGTTTATTTTGTGTGTGACATGTTTCACTGTAAGTTTAATGTTGAATAGTTGTTAGACTATAGTTTTATCTAATAAAAGTGTATCCTTATTTAATTTCTTATTTCATAATTGGCCTGAGTGCCAATCATCGTGTCTATCCTAATCTGGGGTAAAGCCCCCTACAGGTAACATTGGCAGGGCCTAAATAATCCAGGCCGTAGCGAGGGACCTATGCTGCCACCTCACGTCGCCTGGGTAATCGAGGCTAGCAGAAACGCCGTGTGTCTGAACTGAAACTGGGAAATTGTCGACGCCGCGGCTCAGCATCGCTTTTCCCTGAGTGATCTTGTGTGAACGCTGATATTACAGAGCGATCAAAATATACATAATAACACGCGTAATAACATTCGATAGCAACGGATAACAGGCGGTGGCATATTTTGTTCGTGAGACATCACTGTGAGGTCTGCCGTCTCCGAGCGTTGTCTCCTCGGCTCGACCGCGGCGTGGCGACAGTCAAGGCGCAGACGTCAAAGCCTCAGTTCCGTCATGCAGCTTTGCGCGTGGTGAACAGGCGGCTTGCACCCGTGCTCGAGACAGCAGCATCAAGGCCAGCATGAGTGAGTCACGTGAATGTTTGCCGGATATGGGTAGGGATTCACGCAACTATAGGTCGGGGACGGCAGTCACAGTGAAACAATTGATCAACTTTCTACATCAAAGAATTGATAAATACCTAAAGTCGGTTTGACCTGATGTATGTCAAGACTAGGAGCTCCAGCAGAAAATTAGTCTCGCTTAACCGACTCTCGGCTGGCTGCGTGACTTCGCCAGGAAGATAGTCTGGCCCAGAATCGCGGTTTGACTGCCCACTTGTTGACAGCCAAGAGAGCTGCCACCTAGTCAATACTCAATCAATCAATCTTCATTTCAGACAAAAAAGCGTACATGTAATATGCATTGTGTCCATAATAAAAACAAAATATATATATTATAGTGTATGTGTTGCACTAATCCACTTAATCCAAATACAGAGGTCTTATAAACATCGCTGTGTATAATACTTTTAACAATGTTGTTCATCGATGCAGATATTCTGCTCATAAGACTGTACATGCATTTTCTAAATCTGGTATTGCAACAGTCCGTGTCAGAACTAACAAACATTAGGCTAGCACTACACCTCATAGATATGCTGTGTATAATTCTAAATTCTTATAGGAAATAATAAAGTGCTGCATAGCGACTTTTCTATAATTAGCCCATAAGGAACTAAATACCCATTACTACAATAGGATGTGAACAGTTTGTTCTTCACCTTCACTGAATAAAAGTGACATTTCCTGAGTAGAATATTACTTCTGCCGTACAGACTCCTTTCTTTGGATTTCATATCCATTTCATCCGCCAGATCATCACAGATTGTATGTCCAAGATATATATATATGCCTTCGTTGTATTCAGAACTGCATTACCAAGCCTAAGAGCTACTTTAAAACCGGCTCTAGTGAATATTCATGTGATTGTCTACATAGATTTGTTTTACCTAAATTTATTCCTAGAATATTATATATAGGTCTTACGCTATGCAGTAGATGACGACACTGACAAATAAATGCGGTTTTGTTTATCAAACACCCTTCAGGTGGCACCACTAAAGTTTCGAGTGCCTGACAATGTTGGTGCCATCTCATGGCGCTTGGGTAATCAAGGCTAAGTTGTAAATAGTGCTTAGTGCATTGAAATGTACGCCCCAATTCTCAGAATTGTGCATACGCTTAATGAAATATACATTGTGCGTGCGTGCGTGTCGGGTGTGTCAGTGTGAATGACTGCGTGTGCATGCTTAGGCCCTATACATACGTGTGTCTTTGTATAAGCGAGCGCGTGTGTGTGTGTGTGAACGCTGTTATTACAGAACGACCAAAATTGGTATAATAACATGCGTAATAACATTCGATAGCAACGGATAACAGGCGGTGGCATATTTTTTTCGTGAAACGTCACTCTGGGGTCTGCCGTCTCCGAGCGTTGTCTGCTCGGCACGACCGCAGCGTGGCGACAGTCAAGGCGCAGACGTCAAAGCCTCCGTTCCGTCATGCAGCTGGGCGCGTGGTGAACAGGCGGCAAGCACCCCTGCCTCACGTGAATGCTTGCAATAGTTAGGTAGGGAGTCACGCAACTAGGTCGGGGGCGGCAGTCACAGTGAAAAAAATGGTCAGCTTTCTACATGAAAGAATCGATAAAAATCTAGGGTCGGTTTCTAGTGCGCGATCTTATCCTGTTTCTCAACTTTCTCTGGGAAAATAGAATCAGCGAGACAGAAGCGGCCTGACTGCATGCCAGGGTGCACTAGTAATGTTGTTTTCGTTGTTGCTTATCAAAAGTATAAGTTAGTGCAAGTACACGTGTACTGGTCCACTGACCGTACACACAACGGGCATCGCAACTAGAAAAACAAAATTCGGTACACGAATGACATCTTAGTATCTGCTATTGAGTAGGAACGGTTACGTTTTTCATTCCCAGCCGACAGACAGTGGATGGAAGATAGAAAGTTGTGGAAAACGATTTAAACATGTATGTGGGGAATTAACAAAATAGCAATCCAGACCATAAACCCCCCAAATGACAAGTGGACAAGGAAGCTGATGGCTTATCGAGAGTTCAAAGTTCAAAATAAATTGTATCTATAATGACACAGCATCCTTCGGATCGAAGTATTTGTCGATTTTGATTCTAGACACGCTCACACAAAGTTATATACAGTCAAACAAATAATACGTTCCGTCCATTTATATTCCTCCGTGATAATAATTTTTATGTTTTCTCATATATAATCTGCCTTGTTCCTTCACTAACATTACATTGTGTTTTCGGGTTCTTCTATCTTTAAATAAGCATAAATATGTATATCAATATTGTCGTGATCACTTCTAAAAACCTCTCTAACTGACGTCGTCTTAAACTCCTGCAGGGGCCGGCTTCATGAAGCGTACTTAAAGTTACGCAACTACTTAGCGTCATGTGTTTGCGTAAACTCCTATGTTCGCTTATATTAAAAAAATCACGTCATTTACTAAGACAATCATCTAAGCGTTAAGAATGTTCTTAGCCGCTTCATGAAACTGGCCCCTGCTCTCTAGGGTTGTCAAATCGCATTCTTTCCATTGTTGTTCGTACGACTAACGTAAGGTCAGTCAGTACGTTGTGCAATTATTTCTACAGACGACAGTCAATGGGAACGGCACGTACGACGTTGGTTACTGACGCGAGAACTAGAATAACAATAACTAGTTCCCACGTTATTTACACTGACATCAGGGGTGGTAACAAAATTAGCAATGTCCAACAACACATGTAGCATAGTTCGTACGGGTGGGCGGTGGTTCGTTCGTCATCACGTATATTGCACAGAAATAAATCAATGCAGTGGCGTCACATGTCGAGAAGAACATATACTAATGCATATTGACGCTATTGTTAATATCTCAACTGGACAGTGTCTTAGGTAATATGTTGGCAACCATGTCATGTCAGTTGAATTCCGCAGCTATTGGCTGTAGTTTTGGAACCAATTTTGAATCGCTCAAAATCACAAGTCACACACCACGTATATTGGTACGTTTTGGTTTTAGAGGCTATTTATCACTGCGATATTTCAAGGGATACACGATACGCACACATGATGTCATTTTGGCCAAGTCTGTTCTGCCGATTATTCCCACACCCCGGGTTCTGAGCAAGGCAAGACCCGCGAAGTGTCGTGTCAATGGCTTCACAGACGTTGCGTCGCTGCGTGCCTCGATGCCAACGCTACCAGTTATTTGCTGTACAGATTTAATTTCAATAGGCGAACACCGTGCTGGGAAAGAGATAACAGTCGGCGCTGGGCACTGTTTTGAATGCCATCTTTGGGGGGTATTCGGTACGCGACTAACTTGACATAATAATAGGTATTAATGCGTCTATGAATGTATGTTTGTTTGATAGTGCACCTAACCACAATTTATTTAACAGCTCGCGATGTGTACATGCAGTAACAATAGGAAGGATCGCGGCGAGACATCGATACAACAGAAGTCCACGATTATTCATAGAGCGTGCACGCTTTGTGTAATCTTTCAATAGGGTATGCCTATTCAGTGCTGTTAAAGCTTATACGACGTCGCCCTCTTCAAAAAGGTTGAGCGCCTGAATGCATAGTATTAAACCAGTTCAGTGGAAGTATATAACATTTAGAACATATATAACATTTATAACATATCCGCCATGATGCTGGTTCAACGAATTAATGCCGCCATCCCAATTTACATTATCTCCAAGTGGTTAACATGCCCCAGTTACAGATATTGTGATACAAAATTTAGTTAGTTATCACTATATAGATCTGTGGGATAAGTTGTGTAAATTGTTTGCTCACGGATAGTGAACGCCGGGAAAGTAGTCTAGTGACTTTGTTCCCAAATCGTTGCTTGATTATCATCGAATAAAATACCCCCTTTAGTATTTTACGACATCCCTCAATATAACGTCCCTTTTTAAAAGAAATTGTGATATATATATATATACTTAAAGGACCCTTCAAAATAATCAATATAAACTATAGCGGTAATATAAACCGGTGCACCGGTGTATCGCGATACACACCGCACTGTACGGTACACGATACACAATATCCGTATCGCGATACGCTGCGATACACGATAGCGGTGGACAAAACAGTATTCGCGCCACCTTTGTGAAGCAATAAACGTCCAGCGCAAACCACAACTGTCTGTATATCGATAACATATCGAGTTTTAACATGTAGTACGTGTATATTATCTAATTATAATCTATGTAAAACCTTTACACACTGTTCTGTTTTAAATGCACGCCTGCAATGCACTTGTACTACTGACTCGTGTCAATCGTTCACAATAAATAAACGAGTGTTTTACTGTTGTTGTACCATTCTAGTCAATGTAGTCTGTATCGCGATACGTATCGTATCGTGACCTCTGTATCGACATACGTATCGCATCGCGAAGTAGTGTATCGTTCCGGTCCTAGTTACACCCCGTGAGAGCCTTCGCTGCTAAACTTGATGTCGCCATTCCACATATGTTATTAATGTTATGTTTTAAGTTGTAGGTTTCAGATATGCAGCTCTCACGGTTGTGTTAGTTCATCATGCAAAGACATGTTGCTGCTACGGTGACTGTATCGGCCAGTAGCGTATGTATGTGACCTTTGAATGAACGGTCACGTTGACTCGTTTGAATAAGGGTATTGAATTTCTCCCGAGTCAGCCCGATTACAATTGAACTTTGAACCGAAGTGAGTCTATGGTCCAATGTGTCCAAATGCGCCATTGTTGGTTGGTGTTATTAGTCAAGATTCGCGGGAATGTCGGTTGTAGTGATCACATTCTTCCCCTGTTTAGGGAGGAAAATCCTTTACACGAAAACAACACATTGAACCTCTGGATACAAGGAAGGACAGCTCGCCTTTATTGTGCTAAATTACCAACGCCGTTTATTAAACCAGCGTCACGGCCATTCTCGAGAAACTAGACATGAGACGGCAATGTGCCTTCTACAACATAAAATACTCAACAATTTAGTGAACTTGAGCTACGAACATTATTCCATAATGCCATGTATTTATACTGACCACAACTCTCCCACCATATATCTTAGTGTCATGGGCCTGTAGTGACCACAACTCTCCCACCATGTCTCTTAGTGTCATGGGCCTGTACTGACCACAACTCTCCCACCATATCTCTTAGAGCCATGGGCCTGTACTGATCACAACTCTCCCACCATATCTCTTAGTGTCATGGGCCTGTACTGACCACAACTCTCCCACCATATCTCTTAGTGTCATGGGCCTGTACTGACCACAATTCTCCCACCATATCCCTTAGTGTCATGGGCCTGTACTGACCACAACTCTCCCACCATATCTCTCAGTCTCATGGGCCTGTACTGACCACAACTCTCCCACCATATCTCTTAGTGGCATGGGCCTGTACTGACCACAACTCTCCCACCATGTCTCTTAGTGCCATGGGCCTGTACTGACCACAACTCTCCCACCATATATCTTAGTGTCATGGGCCTGTACTGACCACAACTCTCCCACCATGTCTCTTAGAGTCATGCGCCTGTACTGATCACAACTTTCCTACCATATCTCTTAGTGTCATGGGCCTGTACTGACCACAACTCTCCCACCATATCTCTTAGTGTCATGGGCCTGTACTGACCACAACTCTCCCACCATATCTCTTAGTGTCATGGGCCTGTACTGATCACAACTCTCCCACCATATCTCTTAGTGTCATGGGCCTGTAATGACCACAACTCTCCCACCATACCTCTTAGTGTCATGGGCCTGTACTGATCACAACTCTCCTACCATATCTCTTAGTGTCATGGGCCTGTACTGACCACAACTCTCCCACCATATCTCTTAGTGTCATGGGCCTGTACTGACCACAACACTGTCTCTTAGAGTCATGCGCCTGTACTGCCCACAACTCTCCCACCATATATCTTAGTGTCATGGGCCTGTACTGACCACAACTCTCCCACCATATATCTTAGTGTCATAGGCGTGTACTGACCACAACTCTCCCACCATATCTCTCAGTGTCATGGGCCTGTACTGATCACAACTCTCCTACCATATCTTTCAGTGTCATGGGCGTGTACTGACCACAACTCTCCCACCATATATCTTAGTGTCATGGGCCTGTAGTGTCCACAACTCTCCCACCATATCTCTTAGTGTCATGGGCCTGTACTGATCACAACTCTCCCACCATATCTCTTAGTGTCATGGGCATGTACTGCCCACAACTCTCCCACCATATCTCTCAGTGTCATGGGCCTGTATTGACCACAACTCTCCCACCATATCTCTTAGTGTCGTGGGCATGTACTGCCCACAACTTTCCCACCATATCTCTCAGTGTCATGGGCCTGTACTGACCACAACTCTCCCACCATATATCTTAGTGTCATGGGCCTGTACTGCCCACAACTCTCCCACCATATCTCTCAGTGTCATGGGCCTGTACTGACCACAACTCTCCCACCATATCTCTTAGTGTCATGGGCCTGTACTGCCCACAACTCTCCCACCATATCTCTCAGTGTCATGGGCCTGTACTGACCACAACTCTCCCACCATATCTCTTAGTGTCATGGGCCTGTACTGACCACAACTCTCCCACCATATATCTCAGTCTCATTGGCCTGTAGTGTCCACAACTCTCCCACCATATCTCTTAGTGTCATGCGCATGTACTGACCGCAACTCTCCCACCATATCTCTCAGTGTCATGGACCTGTAGTGACCACAACTCTCCCACAATATATCTTAGTGTCACGCGCCTGTACTGACCACAACTCTCCCACAATATATCTTCGTGTCATGCGCCTGTACTGACATCAACTCTCCCACCAAATATCTTAGTGCCATGGATCTGTACTGACCACAACTCTCCCACCATATATATTAGTGTCCTGCGCCTGTACTGACCACAACTCTCCCACCATATCTCTTAGTGTCATGGGCCTGTACTGACCACAACTCTCCCACCATATATCTTAGTGTCATGTGCCTGTACTGACCACAACTCTCCCACCATATCTCTCAGTGTGTCGTGTGCCTGTACTGCCCACAACTCTCCCACCATATCTCTTAGTGTCATGGGCCTGTAGTGACCACAACTCTCCCACCATATATCTTAGTGTCATGGGCCTATACTGACCACAACTCTCCCACCATATATATTAGTGTCATGCGCCTGTACTAATCACACTCTCCTACCATATCTCTTAGTGTCATGGGCCTGTAGTGACCACAACTCTCCCACCATATCCCTCAGTGTCATTAGCCTGTACTGACCACAACTCTCCCACCATGTCTCTTAGTGTCATGGGCCTGTACTGACCACAACTCTCCCACCATATCTCTTAGTGTCATGGGCCTGTACTGATCACAACTCTCCCACCATATCTCTTAGTGTCATGGGCCTGTACTGACCACAATTCTCCCACCATATCCCTTAGTGTCATGGGCCTGTACTGACCACAACTCTCCCACCATATCTCTCAGTCTCATGGGCCTGTACTGACCACAACTCTCCCACCATATATCTTAGTGTCATGGGCCTGTACTGACCACAACTCTCCCACCATATCTCTTAGTGTCATGGGCCTGTACTAACCACAACTCTCCCACCATATCTCTTAGTGGCATGGGCCTGTACTGACCACAACTATCCCACCATATATCTCAGTCTCATTGGCCTGTAGTGTCCACAACACTCCCACCATATATCTCAGTCTCATTGGCCTGTACTGACCACAACTCTCCCACAATATATCTTAGTGTCACGTGCCTGTACTGACCACAACTCTCCCACCATATATCTTAGTGTCATGCGCCTGTACTGACCACAACTCTCCCACAATATATCTTAGTGTCATGCGCCTGTACTGACTACAACTCTCCCACAATATATCTTAGTGACACGCGCCTGTACTGACCACAACTCGTCCCACAATATATCTTAGTGTAATGCGCCTGTACTGACTACAACTCTCCCACAATATATCTTAGTGTCATGCGCCTGTACTGACTACAACTCTCCCACAATATATCTTAGTGTCACGCGTCTGTACTGACCACAACTCTCCCACAATATATCTTAGTGTCATGCGCCTGTACTGACCATAACTCTCCCACAATATATCTTAGTGTCACGCGCCTGTACTGACCACAACTCTCCCACAATATATCTTAGTGTCACGCGCCTGTACTGACCACAACTCTCCCACAATATATCTTAGTGTCATGCGCCTGTACTGACTACAACTCTCCCACAATATATCTTAGTGTCACGCGTCTGTACTGACCACAACTCTCCCACAATATATCTTAGTGTCATGCGCCTGTACTGACCATAACTCTCCCACAATATATCTTAGTGTCACGCGCCTGTACTGACCACAACTCTCCCACAATATATCTTAGTGTCACGCGCCTGTACTGACCACAACTCTCCCACAATATATCTTAGTGTCATGCGCCTGTACTGACTACAACTCTCCCACAATATATCTTAGTGTCACGCGCCTGTACTGACCACAACTCTCCCACAATATATCTTAGTGTCATGCGCCTGTACTGACTACAACTCTCTTACACAATATATCTTAGTGTCACGCGCCTGTACTGACCACAACTCTCCCACAATATATCTTAGTGTCACGCGCCTGTACTGACCACAACTCTTCCACAATATATCTTAGTGTCATGCGCCTGTACTGACTACAACTCTCCCACAATATATCTTAGTGTCACGCGCCTGTACTGACCACAACTCTCCCACAATATATCTTAGTGTCATGCGCCTGTACTAACTACAACTCTCCCACAACATATATTAGTGTCATGCGCCTGTAATGAACAGAACTCTCCCACCATATCTCTCAGTGTCATGTGTTAGTGTTTTTTTGCGACGTTTGTTTTGCGAAAATGCGTCGCGTCATTACGTGTACGACCCACTCCAGGGGCGCAGACACGTTGTCGCGCTTACATTTATTTATCCGGGCATTAAATTTTATCCGGGTAATGTTTATGTGCATATGTAAGGCATAATATTTGGCACCAGTAGATCACGTAGTGATAAATAATATCCAGTAGTTAAATATTTTTCGTTTGTTGTCGTAATACGAGCGTACATAATTATAATTTGCTATTTCAGATTTGTGACTAAGTAAGTAAGTAAGTCACGTGACGTGTGCAGGGAGAGGAAACTGTTTTACGACAGAAATTTTTCATGTCTCTGGGAAGCAAACATTTTATAATTTATATATAGACATATATAAAAATATATATAATCATTATTATAAACATACGTAACACCCGGATAAATGAATACGCGACAGTCGTAGCTGGTGCTAAATACATTTCCCTAGATACGCGCACGCGCAGAAACGTCACCCGGATATTATGTAACGCCCGTTACGACGCGACTAGCAACGCGACTGGCAGTTGCGACAGGTTGATGCATGCACTCCTGTTGGTAGCGGCTGGAACTGCCGCCACTGCCTACCGGAATCTTGGGGAACTATTCGAAAATGGCGGGGTTGTATAGCCTCCACGAATTATTACTTCACGATTTATTAAAAAGATTGATCATTGCTCCAAAAGTTGTTCATATGCTGTAATATCCCTTAATTTCGACGTACGCTAATATTCGCTGAATTAACATCTCGTGTAAGCCGCCTATGAGGTTGGTAAAATATGATATATAATATAAATAATAACATTGGTAAAAATATATGTCATTAATAATACAGCATGGAACATTTTCATGATAAATTACAAATTAAAACCAGTTGCGTTCTTTTCTAGATATGATTATTACGATATTGTTAAATCGATTTGTCATATTGCGTACGGCGAAATTGAGAACCACCGGCAGAAAATGCCAGAATATATACATATATACATATATATATATATATATATTTGCTAAAACTTATCACCAGGAGTATTCAGCTCTGTCGCCACTTCCTCCCAGGCGTTGGCCTTCAGATCTCTATTACTGTATTCGTTGGCCATTGCATCTAACAAACAAGGACTGTCCTGCCAGAGGTCTATTAATTTTTCCTCCAATTCTACATTCCAAACAGTGTTTGCCGCCATTTTCTCTATTTCTGGAACACTCCGTGACTTCTCGGAAGGTCATGATTGGCTAAGTGTCTCAAGCACTTTTGGAATGCAGACGCGTCGCAGACGCGGTTGTGCCGGCATACACGTAACGACGGCGGTTGTACCGGCATGCAAGTAACGACGGTGGTTGTACTGGCATACACGTAACGACGGCGGTTGTACCGGCATACACGTAACGACGGCGGTTGTACCGGCATAAACGTAACGACGGCGGTTGTACCGGCATACACGTAACGACGGCGGTTGTACCGGCATACACGTAACGACGCGACTCGCCGAAGGCGGTTTGTTTGCGACTACGTGTTTTTAATACCAAACATGTTTGATATTCTGCAACGCGTTAAAAACTGGATAAAGACTGCCCTCAAGACAAGCGTCGCGTCGCAAGGGGGGGCATACACGTAACGACGCATCCTCGCAGACTCATCTAAGACACTAAAGCTCAGTCGCGTCGTTACGTGTATGCCGGGTTTTAATGTCATGCACCTGTACTAAATACAATTTTCTACCCGTATTGAACTAACCAGTAGTACCTCTTAATGACATGCACCCGTGTTGAACATAACTGTCCGATACGAGAACAGAAGAAAGATGTGGGAATTTAGAGAAGATAATAAAATCATTCGAATGAAAGTAGATAGAAGAATATTGAGATAGAGAGAGAGAGAGAGTGAGTGGGGAGAGATCATCAAAGAAAACACAACAAAGAGAAGAGAGAGAGGCAGAAGGAGATGAGGAAGACTGAATTAAGATGGCGAGAACATGCCAAGAGATATTTCGAAATGTCATGGGTGGAAAATATTGCAGAAAATCGAGATAGGTGATGAAATGCTACAGATACGGCGAAACGATCATAGTGATGTGGTCCCGCCCGCAAGGGACCAAGAACGATCATAGTGATGTGGTCCCGCCCGCAAGGGATCAAGGACGATCTTAGTGATGTGGTCCCGCCCGCCCGTTGTATTGCGCAGATTTAAGTAAATATAACGGTATGATCATCGATAAATATCATGTACAAAGTCCAAGCGACAATTGAATAAGACATTATAGAAATACATTGGCATATCGAAAGTACTTAATTTGTGTGACGTGTCTGTGTCAGATATATGTAAATGTACTTCTTAAACGCGTCGATTATGTTTTCAAATACAAACTCTAGACGTAACATGATGTCTTCAATATTCCAATGCTGTGCCATGGTTTTGTCGTACGACAATTCACTTATGATTATTTACAACAATACATGATACATCTTTGCGTCCACTTTGATCCTGTTTAGTGTAAGTCGTCTAGCCGACTTACGCTACACGCTACAAAGTTCAGACATTTCACACAAAACTTTGGGGACGCGCGTACGTGCGCGTATTTGCGAGAATGTGTGTGTATGTGCGTGCGTATGTGTGTGTGTGTGTGTGTGTGTGTGTGTGTGTGTGTGTGTGTGTGTGTGTGTGTGTGTGTGTGTGTGTGTGTGTGTGTGTGTGTGTGTGTGTGTGTGTGTGTGTGTGTGTGTGTGTGTGTGTGTGTGTGTGTGTGTGTGTGTGTGTGTGTGTGTGTGTGTGTGTGAGCGTGTGTGCGTGCACCTGCATGTGTGTGTGTATGTGTACGTTCGTGCATGTGTGTAGGAACACTTAACGTAGCACCCCACGGTCACCTTCATACATACATACATTTACAGCGCTGGGGTCGGTTTCATGAAGCGGCTAAGACCGTTCTTAACACTAAGATGATTGTTTTAGTAAATGACGTGATTTTTTTATATAAGCGAACATAGGAATTTACGTAAACACGTGACGGTCTGTAGTTGCGTAACTTTAAGTACGCTTCATGAAACCGGCCCCTGGTCCTGAAAAACAAAAACACGATGATCTGCTGGTAGTATCGCTGTCTTTAAATTCGACCAAACAGATTTCAACATGGCTTTCAACATGACACGCAGAATACTGTTGATGTCACGCGAGCCGGTGTTTCCGATCACGCAGTGCAGAGCGTGGAGTCTTTACATCATTCGCACATCCTGATTTATGGAGAATTTTTTTCAAGCGGCTACACAAACAAGTTGCGCAAGACGTAACCAAACGCTGTACTCACGTAAAAACTGTATGCGTGCATTCGTGGAAACGGTGATAATCACACCCACGCGTTAAAGATGACTATATCTATAATTCTACCTATTTCCACATCGACGGGCTATTGTCCTGTTTTAAAAGGTATCTGCTGTAGCATGATTTAAAAACGCGATACGACCAGTTTTTGTTAACCCTCGATTTCCCATAATTCATACCGTTGGTTATTTCTTCTGTTTCATTCTTTTAAAATTGTCATCCTCTTATCCCCGTAACTTCTTTCTACACTCTTTACCAAACTTACCACGTAACTTGTTTTATTTGTATGCATATCAATTGACAGTTAGTTGTTGACTTTGTATAGATACTCGTATGACTTATGTAGTTTATGCGGTCCCCTCAGTAGTTATTGTCATATATAAATGTGTTTTCGTTTTTCTTAATACATATGTCTTCCTACCACATATTCGCTAATCCAGTGTAGTTAATACTAGGTACATATTCTCCAACATCTGCATATAGTAAATTATTTCCGGTGTTGTTCCCACCAGATACATCAATCCCGTCCGTAAAGTGAGTTCTCCACCGTAATGTCTTGTCAACTCTTAACGTAATGAATTCCTTCTTCTGTCAACTTCGGTTTCTGCTTCTCCTTCTTCACCTCTTTTTCTTCTTCTTTCTCTTCTCTTTCTTCGTCTTCCTCTCTTTTTTCTTCCTCTTCTTCTTCTTCCCTTCTTTTTCTTCATCTTCTTCCTTCTTCCTCTTCTTCTCCTCCTCTTTCTCTTCTTCTTCCTCCTCTTCCTTCTTCCTCTTTTTCTTCCTCCCTTTTTCTTCTCCTTCCTCTTATTCTTCCCCTTTTTATCTTCTTTCTCTTCCTCTTCTTCTTCTTTCTCTTCTTCCTCTTCCTCTTCTTCTTTCTCTTCTTCTTCTTCTTCCTCTCTCTTCTTCTTGTTCCTCTTCTTGTTCCTCTTCTTCCTCTTCTTCTTCCTCTTCTTCTTCTTCTTCCTCTTCTTCTTCCTCTTGTTCCTCTTCTTGTTCCTCTTCTTCCTCTTCTTCCTCTTTTTGTTCCTCTTCTTGTTCCTCTACTTCTTCCTCTTCTTCTTCTTCATCCTCTTCTTTCTCTTCTTCTTCTTCACCTTCTTCTTCGTCTTCTTCCTCTTCGTCTTCCTTTTCTTCTTCTTCCTCTTATTCTTCTTCCTCTTCTTCCTCTTCTTCCTCTTCTTCTTCCTCTTTTTTCTCTTCTTCCTCTTCTTCCTCTTCTTGTTCCTCTTCTTCGTCTTCTTCCTCTTCTTCTTTCTCTTCTTCCTCTTCTTCTTCCTCTTCTCCTCCCTCTTCTTCCTCTTCTTCTTCCTCTTCTTCTTCCTCTTCTCCTCCCTCTTGTTCCTCTTCTTCTTATTGTTCCTCTTCTTCTTTCTTCTACTTCTTCTTCCTCTCCTCCTCTTTCGTCTTCTTCTTCTTCCCGTGTTCGTGTTTTCGTCTGCTCCACGTACCTGCACAACGAACCAACATTGACTAATTACACATTATATCCCTAGTTCACACACTCATGTATCAGTAGCAAATAAAATAGAAATAGTCGGGTTCCGTCACTTACAATGCAATTACATAATGTGTTTGTTAGAATTTGTGCAATATGAACATAGCAATCCGTTTAATAAAAAGCTTAAACAACGAGATTTATTCTTCTTGAACTGTATTTCGCACCGTTTGTTCACGTTATGTGATTTCCCAAAAACGTTATCTGCGATAACTGCTACTCTGGAAGGAATTGTGCCCGAGGGCCGGGCTGTTATTTTAGAGGAAAACAGGCCTGGACATTATCAGTTCCTTATCAGCCGGTGATAACCTTCCACAAAACAGCAGTTCACGACTATAGTGGACAATGTCCATCGTGTCTTTAATGGCAAGAGAGACGGTGTAAGTAAATAAACAAAAGCGCAAAGCGAGATAAATGGTCTAACCTAGCTTCGTTTTGGGACGTTACACTGAAACATGGCCGATTTCGTGGACAACCAAGTATGTTGAAATAAATGCCGGGTCAGACCACGCTATAAATCTGACTGATACAATGGTTTTATCACATGGTGGAGTTTAGTCACCGCGCTGCACATTAACATTGTTCGTTTGTATAGTTATTTCACATGCAGCTTCACGTGAATAGAACCTGCTGGCGATGACTGGATTCCACGAGGAAGTGGCAATTAACATAGTTCAACAGGTCTTAAATATAGACGTGTCCTGCAAACAAAGCTAAGATAGCCTATACATAATATATATCACACGTTGTCAATTAACTGTTAACAATTTTAACGCCTCCTACATCCATTTAGTACAGCAGTACTCTTGTGTCAGCTACAGCTATCACACGCGATGGAGCCACCTACTTCCGCTCGGCGGCAGTCAATAGCGCAGGGTAAATGTTATCGTGAAACATAATCTAGGAGTGTTAATATTTTATGGTGGTAATTATTTCGTGTGCATCGTCACATATTCCAGTAAGAAAATACTCGTGTTCTCAATATCATAATAAACATTACTAGAATTAATTCATAACTCAAACTAAAACGACCAATCCACAGGTGACTTGCCTGTTTCCCCCGAACTGCTTCTTGCATGAATTCTGTGAGGTGTTTCACGTTTTAATCCGAAATATTACGGAAGGCAGTTATAATGTCATCTAATCACATTTTATATAATATTATCGTATTTACGAGATACTATCTCGTGATTTCGCGATAAAACATTATATTCACATGGCAATAACTGGCTTCCGTAAAATATTAATAGAAAACTGTAACAAACTACATTTAATTGTAGGACCTACCGATATAAATCACTCCTGATAAATGTTATTGTTATAAACGCAGTTGATTTTGAAGTAGTTTTTTATGTCACATTTGTAGAAATGCATGCCTGTATGATTGTCGCCACATCGTTTATATATATGTATACAATCGTAACTAAACGAACGAGCGTTTTTATTCTTTTAAGACATTGTGCACATTCTATATTTATGTTATCTGCACCATTATATAAACTGATCAAGCTAATAGACCATTCTGCAGTTATAGGCCTGTTATGTTAACCTATTACACCAAATGTTCAAACTAGTAGAACAACACTGTTCCTATAACTTGCGATGGTCAATTTCAGTGCACATGTATGTTTTATGAAAGTTGTACTGCTGCTAGTCACGTTACTAATGCGTACGACGATCGCCGATAACGAATAGACGCCAAGTGTCGCAATTTTAGTAATACGACATAAAACTGTCGCTAACAAATTGTCATTAAAAATGAAGTTTTTCTTTAACGACGACGGACAGTGACCGTTGAGCTACAGTGACCAATGGGTTTCCACTTGCTTGACCCCAAAACCAGAGACCTTTCGATGATGGACTTAAATTACACAAATAGATCAGTTAATAATTAATCCATGACGGACTTGGCTAGCGCCAGGTTCAGTTCATCGCGAGAATTCGCCACGGTTCATTGCACTCCGTTATACGTGGGTGAACACTGGCGATCTTCAGTCGGAGAACACGCCGCGCAGCACACAGAGGAGAGTATGGCAGTGTGTGTATGTGTGTGCGTGCGTGGCGTGCGCGCGTGCATGTGTGTGTCTGTGTGTGTGCGTGCGTGTGTGTGTGTGCGTGTGTGTGTGTGCGTGAGCGCGTTCACGTGTGCGTGTCTGTGTGTGTCGGTGTCTGTTTGTTTGTGCGCTTGTATAGCCTACGTATCGATGTAGATTTAACAGCGTAGAAGCTAAAAAAATACAATAGAACGAAATAAAACATCCTGATCTAATTCAGTTTTGGTTTCTTACTTTGTAATACGCTGCTTAAAAGTCTGCACGGCGGCATTCTTGCGAATCGCCAAATGTTGTTAATAATGTTGGTTGCAAACTGCCTAGCGTCGAAGATCACTGCTGATAACCCGATGCAAGTATACCACTTCTATAATGTCGTTGTCTGGTTGGGCGTATCCCCATTAATGTTATTAAAAGAATGTCCTAATTACATGTTATTATAATTATGTGCGTTAAGAAGTGTCACATTCAGCCACGTTCAGCTGTGATTTCAAACACTTCTTATAATAATAATAAGCGTTTCGAATAAGATTGATATATTATTGTTTAAACACGAAAAGAGCGAGAAACTCATGGAAGAGATGATGGAATATAAACGGAATATAAACGGAATATAAACGGTACGCACTTTTGACAAGAGCAGCCACAGACAGACACATATGAAGTGGTCGAGCACAGGGCTACACACGTAGGCCTACGGAGCAGTGCACGGATAAGGCCCGTGAATATTTCCGCAAAAGCAAGCCGTATTTGATCAACCTTCGGTGAAAAAATATTACGTTAAAGTTGTTACCAAGTCTTCGGGTACCAGGCACCTGGTAGGTCGGAGGTACCGGAGATGACCCGAGGGATAGGCATGGGTGGGTTTGTGGGACAAAGAGGACGTGCCATGTAAACCCAGAACGAATCCAATGAGACGGCATAAAGAGATGGGCCACGCGTGAGCATTCCTAGCCGAAGACCATCGGCTCCTCGCCCTCGTCTCGGGGGCCCGCATCAGGCCATTCGGTCGGTCAGGTTGCCGTGAGTTGGCACACGGGACCAGAACTAGTTGATCCGACCTTCATGGTCGCTCTTTGTGGCTAGACATCACTTCGTGTGCTGTATTAATAGGTAATGCTTTCATTATTTCTAAATCTGCTGTGTCGTGCTACTGCAGAGCGCGTCGGTAACCGATGTTTTGAGACACGATTTCTTCTTCGTTGTCGTTGTTTTCTTCACAGTTGATGTCATTGCGTCGTCGTCGCGTCGTCGTTGCGTCGTCGTCGCGTCGTCGTCCTCGCCATAGTAATTATCGTTGTCATAACCGTCGTGGTTGTTGATATCGTATCAACACTCACAACATCATGATCATGATTACTACCACCACTAGTACTAATGCTTACCACCGCTATTACCCCAACCTCCAACACCACCACCACCACCACCACCACCACCACCACCACCACCACCACCACCACTACAAGCACCACCACCACTACAAGCACCACCACCACTACAAGCACCACCACCAGCAGCACCACCACCACCACCGCACTACCACCGCCACTACTACCACCTATCACTAACTATTACTACTACCACCACCACCACCACCACCATCATTACCACCCACTATAACCGCCACCACCACACCACACCACACCACCACCACCACCACCCCCACTACTACCACCACCACAACCACCATCATTACCACCACCAACGGCGCAGCCACCACTACCACCATAACCACGCTACACATCTAACACGTGCCTACAACTTGCAATGTTTCAGAGCCTAGCGGACACAGAAGTCACGTGGTCAACAGCTGGGTTAGTTCCTGTTTCTACCGCCGCCGCTCAGCATAAAACGACCGCCTCATCATCAGGCGCCAGACAGTTACCGGCGTAATATGATTTGTTGCTCTATGCTCCAAGCACGCTACCGTACCCGGGGTCCCGATGCACCGGCTCAGACCCAGAAGTAGCTGGGTCTGTGTCAGTCCCTACCCGTGCCCAAAATATACAGATAATCAAATACAGAGCCGTTTTAACTGCTGCACGCGGTTGGTCTTTAAGATCTGAGGCGATCACAGTGTACGTGGGGTACATGAGCGGCAGGAGCGGTGGTCGGGTAGGGAACGTATACAGCGCAGGGATAAAGTAAAGAGTAAGGATGCAGACAGGAGGGAAGGTCGAGTGATAGGGGTAGCGAGAAATAGGGTGAGATGGAAAATACGAGAAAGAATGGGGAGGGGGAGAAGGTTAGGGATGGAGGAAATTGGGGACGGAGTGAGACCTACGGGAGACGGGGAGAGTGGGGGGGGGGGGGGGGTAGAGAGGGAGAGAGTGGGACAGAGGCACAGAGGGAGGGAGAGAGAAAGGTACGGAAGGGCGGGCGGTCATACATGTATACATAAACACAAATGGTCAACGAAGTGGAAACGAGCAGTGAAGCGCATACTTGTGTGCGTGCTTGCGCGCGTGTGCGTGCGGTGTGGTGTGGGTGCGTGCAAGTATGCGTGCACGCCTGCGTGCGTGCGCGCATCCACGCGTATGCGACGCCTACAGAACCGAACGACTTAATCGATCGGCGATCTACCGTCGGCTCAGCGACCGACTGGCCGACGGCAGGCCTGACCGCAGCGCCACGAGCACGATGGCTATTTCTCGACGCCAACTAAATTATTCATTCTATCGATTCCCGCCAACTCCGATACAGTTCATCGCCGATTGCGTTGCGACTGATGCACAGACGACCTGGAACAGAGAAGACGAGGCTACAGCCTTGGGTGGTCATTCGCAACTGTAAGTGGGCATCCTGTCCGCCGTTCTCGCACCACAAGCGCTCGGCTAAGGACAGTTGTGCAGTTCCGGTGTACAAGGGCCGGCTATTAACTCCTGGGTGCTTCAAACTACCCACTGGAAACTCATCGGCTGTTACGGTGCAATGGTACTGATGCGCAAGCAATTGTTAACATTTCTAGATTACCACGGTATCTTTGGATCATCGCAAGTGCATCCCTCCCAGGTGCCGAGGTCCACGCGCTTTGTTCTACTTCCAGTCGCTTCCACGGACCATTGGCCTTTGACCTACCAATTGGCGATGTATTTCAAATAACACGAACGGAGTTATATTTAGTGTCATTTTCTTTCGTCAACGACGTTTTCCCCAGAAGGTGCCATTAACAGTTGGCCTTGGTTTGTTGCCCCACGGGTGGATGTAAGCTGTTGGATACTATTATTATATTGAAGGAGTCAGCTAAATGCAAAATCAGATGCCGTCTATAGAAGAAAATCCTTATATATTTAATTGGATTTTGCAAACACGTGTGTGTTAATAAGTTATTCCTGTAATCGAAGTAACCCGGGTACCCAGATGAGGCAGTCTCGCAACAAGAAACGCAAAATCGCGAAAAATACGTGGGCGTTATGTGAACATACCGTAAGAAAGTGCAATTGTCATTTTTTTACTCTCCCTAATTTTAAATTCTCTGGAAAAACAAAAAATACATGAAGCGCACATTGGTTTCGAAGTAGGCCCTATACATGCACCACCATTTTATGTTATTACGCAGTCGAAAATAACGCTTTGTCCGAGTTTAGTTCGTGCGAAGAGCCAGCGAAAGAAGAGATCGCCAATCGCAGCTGTCGTGACCTTACGCTCCAAAGAGGGCGAGAAGAAGATAGATATGTAAGTCGGTACTGGCACATATCAGCTCAATCCGGATCAGAACCGCAGGCAATCTAAACAGGTCAAATGCCAGACAGGTGATTGGCAAATGACGTACGTCCATGCAATGGGCCGTGACCTCGGCGTCTCGGCAATAAACGCCACTAGCCTAATTGGTAAAACATCTACACCCACGTTAATCCAACGGCTGATTGGCGAAACCGTCGAACGTTTGACGGGCGAATGTATTCACAGCTCGGCGATTCTGTCGGAAAGGCTATATTCAGTTTCCTCATTTCAACTCGGATATCAAATTTAACGTGTGGCTACGTTGAAAACAGGAATAACGCGGGATCAATACGTTGCAGCAGCAAATGTGGCGGAAAACTTACTTGCCGAGTGTCACAGACATGTATATGGCGAAACAGATGATCAGTGTGACATTTGGGAGACATTACAGTATAATCAGTGTAATAGTTGGCTCAATGCCCGGCCTGGTGGAACACTTTTTGAAACCACCTGTATCCACAGAAGGAATGCCAGAATAGCGTCCATTGAGTGCGTTTATTTTCAAATAGACCCTACTTTAGATGTATATCTTATCATTCGAAAGTTTTAAAAATAATATTGACATGTATCTATCCCCCAATCTCTGCCCAAGGCGAAAGACACATTGAATACACACAAAGGTTTTTGAGGAGTCGCTCCTACGCATCTCTTCAGTTGATTGAGTACTTAGATAGCAATCAGTCAAATGGTATTTCGTCTGACTTACGGGATGGTCGCGTTTGTACATTAAGATCGTGGAATATTACAAAATATGTGTACAATGACGCATAGCAGTAACTCGGTTCACACGTGATATCGATCGAGCATACAAGTGCGACAAACACGTCATAGTCAGATAGTATCGAGCCACGTCGCCGTGAATGACTCCTTCATGCAATGTCAACGTGGCCCAATGCGTATGGCGTGCCGCGTATTGTACTAACTGTAAACTCGCTCGACCTGCTAATTAATTCAAGTCCAGAAAAAGCACAGATACTGAACTGCAGCACAGATACTGAACCGCAGCACAGATACTGAACCGCAGCATGCGGTTGACAATGACCACAAGTGACGGTGACCGCTTTCAAGGACGTATAGGGCCTAGTCTCGTGGTTCGACCACCAGTCCCGAGTAGGGCTGGGTCTGCCGACGTATGAGATCGGCAAGGATTGGGTCTATGTGGGACGGGATAACGGACAGGGTATGGGAGGAACAATAGGGCTGATAATATAATATGAACACGCGTCAATGTTATGAAGTTATGTACACACTCTTTTTTTATACATAGACGCGCATACGTGTTAAAGCAATTATATGGAAATACACGCACAGACACATACAAGCACGCTGGCACGCACGTACAAACGCACGCACGCACGCACGAGCGCTCACGCACACGGACACGCATGCACATTATCATCATCATCGTCACCACCATCACCGTGACCAACATGGGTCCCATAACCGTTGATGGCCATTGTTTTCTACCATGCATAAGTTTTAAAGTCCAGGAACCGTTATCCTGAATTTAGACACGACTAGTTTAGGATTGATTAATTCGCCCTGGTCTTCTCCATCTATATTTGGTTGCCACGTCACCAGGTCCCTCTCCACTTGTTTACTTCAGGAACGTGGACCTCCAAATTGGACTCACCTCCATAAAATAGCCTCTCAAATCATTGATGTTTCCACGTATAATTCACTACTTGTCATTTCCTTGTGTCCACGATATGTTCAGTGTTTTGCGTACTAGTCGTGTGTAGTATCCGATTGGTCGTGTACATTGGTGTCCATGTTTCTGCACCATAAATTAGGACTCACCCAATCGTTACACTACAAATATATGTTTAAGATGTTATGTTCTCTGATCTGTTGCAGACTGCCCAGACTGCTGTCAGTGTTATTGTTATACATTATCACTATTTTAATATTGCACCACGTTTCTAGAACATCAATAATGGATAAGCACCCACTCTACTGATAACAGTGTCATTATCTAACACTAAACTATACGCCGCCAAACACGCACCCATATATCATCCACACTGGATGACATACTCCAAAGTACCCATTAACACACATGCTCTGCGTTCCAGATCCACTAGGCTGCAGATATCATTCATTACTGTCTCAAGAACCTAGAACACTGTTAACCAAGCACCAGTAGCCACAGTGCACGCGGTTGTTGTGGATTCCTAGAATCACGTCTAGTCAAACCAGTATAGACACACTCCTCGCTGCCCAGTACACAACTCGAACAATGCAAACATGTTATGTTAATCACAAATTCCTGTCAAATATATTGTCAGCGTAGTTCGTAACTTTAATACAACACAAGTACATTTAATGTTGTTGTTTGACGCATATTAATTAACCTTCCGGGTGGGTTGAAGTCAGGCCACTATTAATAAGCACACTCCACTATTTATAACTACTACAACGCCAACAATGCAAACAACATATGTGAATCATACATTTATATCAAATGTATTGTCAGCATAGGCTATAACGTTAGCACCAACACTAAGATATCCATAGGGAACCCCACCCCACCCCACCCCACCCCACCCCACCCGAATATGCTTAGTGGAGGCTGGATATATGTTTAGACCCCAATATTTAAGCAAGGGAGAGGTTTTGGTGAGTCTCAAAGCTGGTGCAGTTGCAGTTTTTTCGTGATTCTCAAGGGGTTGCAATCTGAGGAGTTCGGTGAGTTCCAATCACTCTGTGCCCACCACGTTCCGACGCCTAGACCCTATGAATAGTATGATATAGTATCTCTTTGACTCATATTAGTCTGCTGGGTAGATAAAACTTAGGAAGATCGTACAACGGAAACCAACAAATCGGACGAATTAGACGAGGCTCGGACTTGACGTAATTATAGGTATATTTTCCACACGCGCTGACCCCCCCCCCCTCCCCTCCTTCCGGGCTTGTTCTTGTTTCGTCCGAACATGTGCGTCTGACGTTTGAGTGACGTCGACTGGCTGACGTCTGCCAGTGCGTAGGTCGGCGTTTGGCGAAGACAAGTCCGACTGACGAGCACCCGGTTGCGAGCCTGGAAAAACGCCATATACCGTCGCAGTTGTCCGTGGCGCTGATTTGACACTACGTCACACAGCGCATCACTGTGGCGGGAAGGTATCGGCTGAATGTCGTCTGCGCGCTTCGCTGTTGCGTAATCTCGTCGTCTGGAAGATGTCTCTTCGATGGTTATTAGGCAAACGGTACATCGGTTGTGTCGTAATCAATAGCGACATTGCGAACTTACTGAGTCTCTTCAGTTAATGTAAATAGCAACGTCGTAACAATTATATCGGCTACGTAAATATCGACTATAGGCCTACATTGTGTATTACACTATTTAGTAGTTATCATATGTTAACAAATTGCACCATGAATATTTTGATGTTTTGTATGTATAATATGTGTGTAGATGTAATTTACTACAAGTTAATAATTTTCGCTATTGGTTATCTGTACCAACGTATACGCATTAATTGATCATTGATCAAAATAAAGTAGTTATAATCCTCAAGCAGGGATACGAGCGGTCACATTCTAGATGGATGACCATTTTAGCCAAACCGGCTACTTATTTAATTACGTATCCATTTCGTGCTTTTGTGTGATACATAATGGTCTCATAAGATCGCGCCAGTTCTCTCTGTTTTGAGCTCTCCTTGCCGCTGTGCACTGTGCTGTCAGCCCTGCATGCAACCTTCGGGTCTTCTTTCCGCGTGGTTTGTCACGGTTTTTTTGTTTTCCCCTTTTGTCTTCCCTTCTGAAGTGCAAGTCAACGTTGTATTCACTGGAAAGTGAACTCGGCTTTAATTGCCCACGAAAGTGTCGGGTACACCCATCAATGCCGTTGCTGACAGCTAGGGCAGGGTATTTAGGTCACCAACCGGTTGCAGGACGTTAACCTGTAATGTTACCCGTAAGCGAATGCTCTCCCGGTGTTCTAGAAAGGTACTCCGCTTCGGGATGTCGTTTGCGCTTTGTAAGGTGTTTTATTTGAGCAGGAAATTGGCATGTTTGAAATGGGCACTCTTACGCCACGCCTAGACAACATATCGGCTGTCAAACAACCTGTGAACGAATCAATGACGCCAGAACACATACACGTGTCTACACACTCTTGTTGTTTTGGGCAACAAATGCCGGGGAGGATATTATTTATTGATTTTCCCGAGACACAAATTATGTAATCGTTAATCCGACGAGTGTCCTATATCCAGAAAATATCTAGCCTTGTGTCAAACCGTGATGACTCAGTCGCTGATGACTGAAAAACAAATTATCCTACTTCAATCCCAGCATGCCGCCGATTTAAATACTGGCGTATATCCAGGACCCTGAAAGGCGGTGACCCGTGACAGACGTACGGTATTTATTCTATGTACGATCATTACCCTCTTAGCTCTGTGTGAAAATGTACACGGTCCAGTGCTTTTCCAGAGTAAGCCACTGTTTAGCGAGATCTACGTGTGGCCTATGCTGGCTTAGCTGAAGCATTACTAACACGTTCGCGATAACAGCCTGCACTGCGGTCGAAATTTAAGCGCCGCCAAATCTTTATATCGGTTTAGATGGATGGTATAATGCTCTACTTACACTATGCCGCAGGACCCACCAATCAGAACGTACACTGTGCACATCATTAATCGCATCAAATGAAGTCGTGTATGACTAAACGTCCTACATGAGTAGTAAGCAAACATAAACTGCGTATACTCGGCATAGCCAAGATCGGTGCACAGGCGGGTGTCTGAAAACCAAAGATGATATTATGGTCTGCTATGTATGCGTAGACAAACGTTAAATTGCAATTCCTCGTATTTTCGTAATCGCAGGCACGATATGTTTGACGCTTCGTGATACACATACAACGCCGTGAAATACTTCTTCGTCGTAGTCCGGTCTGCTAATAGGTAGTAGAAGAAACATAGTCACATACGGTCATAGAATGACCAGTGTTACGTAATATCTGACTAGCACGCAGTTCATAACATAATTGTGAGTCAACGCGAGTGCTAGCTGTTAGCCATCGACGTATTGACGCAATTGCAGCACCCACATGTTCGCTGAGAACTCACCACGTCACGTGAATCCAGCTTTGGCTCCAAGGAAGTTCTTTTCCACTAGGTGATCACAAATTAACAAAACATAACATACACTAAACTCATAAATTTGCATCCATACAACCAATAACTCTGGTGGTGAATTTAAGGCAAGAACTGGTGACGTCAGTCCTTTAAATCACCGACTGATACATGCATGAGTTCACGGCTGGGGGTATGGATAATATGCTAAGGAAATTTATAAGAATATAGTCGCAACTAATACATTTTTGACAATGCACACTCGCTACAGAAGTAATCAATGTTGAACAATACGTGAAATAAAATAGTATATATGAAAATGGTCTGAGAAAACGCAAACTGCTATGTTTTGGACATGTCGTTTCTCTAAAACAGTTCTGCAAGACCCAGCTGAATGCAGGACGTAGGTGAGGAAGGCAGAAGGAGCGTTGGGCTGATGACACCAGGGAGTGGATGGGACGGGGATGCATAGAGAGTCTGGAGTAACCGAGTGTGTTAGAGAAACAGTGTCGAGAAAGCATCCGGTACTGAATGGAGAGAGGTTCTTCTACATGTCCATGTACAAACGCACTTTTATGGTTGGTCTGATGTGCAAAAATTTGGTAGATTTAGGGTTAGGTTTATGGTTAGGAATATGGTTAGGGTGAGGTTGAAGGTATTTTGGACAATATTGACATCAGGATGTACGTGGAGAGGTGGGTAATAGCAAGGTCTCTCCACACTAAATGCCATGTAAGTGGAAGAAACATGAGCTGGGCTGATAACATCAAGGAATGGGTGGGGCTGGGATACTGGAAGCGACAAGGAACAGAGTGTGGCGGAGAAGCATTGTTGAGAAATCAACTGACACTGAAGTGATGCAATCACGACAGCTTCTATCAAGGGACAGGGGAGGTCTGTAAGAGTTACAGTTATATACCAAGAGGTCGTTCTAAATAGTACACACATATTATACAATATTACAACACCATTGATTCTTTCGCGATAGTGGTCGCGAGTTTGGTAAAGATTACGGAACTGGACCAGTCACAATTCGCCACGCTTCGTAATCACGTTTGCGATAGGTATGATTTAATATTATTTTTAGTTGTTATTATTATAGACGCTCGCTCGCACACGCAAACACTTGTTTAATAAAAAGTAACTACATGTTATTCAGCGTTATTGTCACCGTGACCTGCGGCGGTAGACCAATAGCCATCATTGACCACTGTTCACGAATGAACATCAATGCGGCGGTCACTAGAGCTGCAACTACCGAATAATGAACAACCATAGTTATAGTGTACAATTACGCATTATTGCAAATAATTAGAACAAATGCGAGCCGCCAGCGAAATGGAATCGCTGCGCCCAAAGGCCGCGTCTTTGGACTGCCCAGGTAATTGTCTGCGTCATAACACGTAATCGTAATGTCATCACGCGCACGCCTCCATAATCACCCCAAGGTGCCCTTGATCCGGAGCCAGGCGTCGGGTCGTCGTAATCACCATTGATCATCGATAACTGACCCGCATCGAGGATGCATCGTGCACTCCGGGTAGGCCGAACTCCTGACCGACCGACATCGAGGATGGACACCTGACAGGCGGCAGGCAGGCAGGCAGGCAGGCAAACCGACCGACCGACCGACCGACCGACCAACATCGTCGAGGATGGACTCCCGATGACCGATAGACTGTCCTACAGATGGTCCTCACACCCCAAAAGCCAAAAGCGTAAAGCGAATGATATCATGGGTTAACGCTACAACAGACAAGTACATGTTTTGATAGATCGATATGTAATGGGTTACGTGTGTACCAAGTAGTCCCTAGCTCGCGAGGATGATAAACGTGTAAGCAGACAGTGATGACGGCGACAAAGATAGACTAATGGCCGATCACACTCAAAGATGCCTACCCAAGAATAACTTTACAACACACTCTTATTTCCGGGCGCTCCGACGCGTTGATCAATGAACTGTCAAACACACACAACTTGACCGTTGACAATTTTCATATACAGTGACAACAAATATTTAGATATGTTTTTTCAATATTGGCCAATCTCAATGCAGCAAACATCACACGTGGTGCGGAGAATTAGGTCAAATATGGTGGCCTGTAGATCGATGGCCTTCTTAATATTAAACATCCTCATTAGCACATTGCCACATCCATTTGTTGGCGTATTTGACACGGGGCACCGTTGTTATTTAGACTGCATTGTCTTCGGATACTTTGCACCAATGAGCTTGGGATTCCTAGGATATTAACTGGTGCCACTGGAATGTTTTTACAGTATCTATTCTATCACTTTATTTCCAATAAACGCAGAAACCCAACACATTATCGAAGCTAGAATAATGTGACATTTGGTAAGCTCTTCTATGATTGCTGAATGGTAATGGCGATCGATATCACGTTTAATGTTAATCATGCATAACCAATGTATTGCCGCGTAAACGCAAAACAAATCCATACGACAAATCTTACAGATTCGAGTTTGTACAGTTTCTCACCAGCTACGTACTTTGGTCGTCGTGGTACGCTTTTTGTCATACCCAGCGAGCCGACTACCATAGACATGGCACGGCGTTCCAACACCGTTGACAAGGTGTCGTCAGTCGCCAAGTAATTTACGTCAATGTCGGCAGCACTGTCACAAAACCAATCTAGCGAAACAGACTTAACTTGCTGGATGGGTGTACTACATTTTTTCTTCGTAGTTTTAAGTTCACGCACTTAAAAAGGCTTCTTCAAAGACAGCTTTTTGATCCATTAGAGTTTAGAATAGAACACGGTTTTTATTACACGTTCAGATATATAGCGTCGTATTGTGTGTGTGTGTGTGTGCGCGCGCGCTCGTGCGTGCGTGCGTGCGTGCGTGCGTGAGTGTGTCGTGTGTGAGTGTTAGTGTGAGTGTGCTTGCGCGTGCGCATCCGCGTGTATGTGTGTCTGCGTGTATGTGCGTGTGTGTGCGTTCGTTCGAGCGTGCGTGCGTGTGGGTGTGTGGGTGAGGGTGTATCTGTGTGTGTGTGTGTGTGTGTATGTGTATGTGCATGTGAGTTTGCGTGAGAGGGTTTGTGAGCGTATGCGTGTGAATGTGTATGGGTGTGTCTGTGTGTGTATGTGTATGTGTGTGTGCGTGCGTTCGTGCGTGCGTGCGTGCGTGCGTGTGTGTGGGTGAGTGTGTGTGTGTGTGTGTGTGTGTGTGTGTGTGTGTGTGTGTGTGTGTGTGTGTGTGTGTGTGTGTGTGTGTGTGTGTGTGTGTGTGTGTGTGTGTGTGTGTGTGTGTGTGTGTGTGTGTGTGTGTGTGTGTGTGTGTGTGTTTGCGTGCAAGTGCGTTCTTGCGATCGGTCGATGTTACGACGATATCCACAACTTAATTATTCGTAAGTGATGCGTCATAAACCTCTTGCTTTTTACCACCTCGCTTAAGATTATGTTGACCTTTACAGAAAAAAGTAATCGCAAACGGCAAGGATTGTCGAAATGGTAGATCGATAACGTGTTGGCGCTGACGGCTGATGCCGTGTTAACAGTAACATAGGGCCTACGTTAAAAAAGACCTATGTTATGACTGATGGTGAAAAACGATCGACCAAGTTTGAAATGTCTCTTGCCATGGGAAATGTCACGCTGGCAGCACCCGTCGACTTGCCGAATTCTCCGAGGACGGTGTTATAGTTCCTTTCATAAAAAGACGACGCTTGACATCCTGTTTATAGTCGGGATGAAGCCGAGCGTCTTCTATTTTATGATCTCTGTGTTTTTATCAATGCATTATATTACTAACTGTTTCCGTGAAACCGTTTTTGTAACGTACTAAAGATAATCGTATCACAAGCCACATAAATCAGATTGAAATTAATATGGCGACCGTCTAATGCAAAACCACAAAACGCAGACTAAGGGATTGAAACCTAAGTATATACGGGTTTAGCTTGTCCTGCATTGGATGCAACAAAAACAACCGCACATCGAGACAAACACACTCGCATGCACACGTGCATGCATTCAAACGCACGCACATAATTACACTTTTCTTGCTGGCGTGCCGCCTTCATCTCTTGTAGCAATATTACACGTCAAACGCGTAGTCTTCATCTCTTATAGTAATACTATAGCTCAGACATGCAGTCTTAATAGTAATCTTGTAGTAACACTACGGGTCAGACGTGCACTATTCACCTGTTGTAATAATACTACGGGTCAGGTCTGCATTATTCAACTGTTGTAGTAATACTGCGGGTCAGACCTCCATTCTTCAACTCTTGTAGTAATCCTACAGGTCAGACCCGCATTCTTCAACTTTTATAGTAATCCTACGGGTCAGACCCGCATTCTTCAACTCTTGTAGTAATACTACGGGGCAGACCCGCATTCTTCAACTCTTGTAGTAATACTACGGGTCAGATCGGCATTCTTCAACTCTTGTAGTAAAACTACGGGGCAGACCCGCATTCTTCAACTCTTGTAGTAATACTGCGGGTCAGACCTCCATTCTTCAACGCTTGTAGTAATACTACGGGTCAGAACCGCATTCTTCATCTCTTGTAGTAATACTACGGGTCAGACCTGCATCCTTCAACTCTTGTAGTAATCCTACGGGGCAGACCCGCATTCTTCAACTTTTGTAGTAATCCTACGGGTCAGACCCGCATTCTTCAACTCTTGTAGTAATACTACGGGGCAGACCCGCATTCTTCAACTCTTGTAGTAATACTACGGGTCAGATCGGCATTCTTCAACTCTTGTAGTAAAACTACGGGTCAGACCCGCATTCTTCAACTCTTGTAGTAATACTGCGAGTCAGACCTCCATTCTTCAACGCTTGTAGTAATACTACAGGTCAGAACCGCATTCTTCATCTCTTGTAGTAATACTACGTGTCAGACCTGCATCCTTCAACTCTTGTAGTAATCCTACGGGGCAGACCCGCATTCTTCAACTTTTGTAGTAATCCTACGGGTCAGACCCGCATTCTTCAACTCTTGTAGTAATATTACGGGGCAGACCCGCATTCTTCAACTCTTGTAGTAATACTACGGGTCAGATCGGCATTCTTCAACTCTTGTAGTAAAACTACGGGGCAGACCCGCATTCTTCAACTCTTGTAGTAATACTACGGGTCAGACCTCCATTCTTCAACGCTTGTAGTAATACTACGGGTCAGACCTGCATTCTTCATCTCTTGTAGTAATACTACGGGTCAGACCTGCATTCTTCAACTCTTGTAGTAATCCTACGGGTCAGACCTGCATCCTTCAACTCTTTTAGTAATCCTACGGGTCAGACCCGCATTCTTCAACTCTTGTAGTAATACTACGGGTCAGACCCGCATTCTTCAACTCTTGTAGTAATATTACGGGTCAGACCCGCATTCTTCAACTTTTGTAGTAATCCTACGGGTCAGACCCGCATTCTTCAACTCTTGTAGTAATACTACGGATCAGACCGGCATTCTTCAACTCTTGTAGTAAAACTACGGGGCAGACCCGCATTCTTCAACTCTTGTAGTAATACTACGGATCAGACCGGCATTCTTCAACTCTTGTAGTAATACTACGGATGAGACCCGCATTCTTCAACTCTTGTATAATACTACGGGTCAGACCCGCAATCTTCAACTCTTGTAGTAATATTATGGGTCAGACCCGCATTCTTCAACTCTTGTAGTAATACTACGGATCAGACCCGCATTCTTCAACTCTTGTAGTAATACTACGGATCAGACCTGCATTATTCAACTCTTGTAGTAATTCTACGGATCAGACCCGCATTCTTCAACTCTTGTAGTAATACTACGGGCCAGACCTGCATTCTTCAACTCTTGTAGTAATACTACGGGTCAGGCCTGTATTATTCAACTCTTGTAATAAGTAATATTGTAGTATTACTACGGGTCAGACCAGCATTCTTCAACTCTTGTAGTAATACTACGGGTCAGACCTGCATTCTTCAACTCTTGTAGTAATACTACGGGTCAGACCTGCATTCTTCAACTCTTGTAGTAATACTACGGGTCAGACCTGCATTCTTCATACCTAAGTACTCTCGGACAATCACTAGTGCCCAGTTATTTGTAGCGCAATCATTACGCCAGCTCCCAGACGGCCGCATTAACCTTAGGTGAAATGTACAAGTAAACTAACACCAAATCCCAACAGACTATCATATTCCAATTTACGCACACGTAACGATAAATGTTAGAGTCTCGAATAGTTGCCCACGTCACGATGAACCGGATTTGTCTTTGTTGGTCTGAACCCACTGCAAAGCTTCAACAGCCGACTTTAGAAATAACGACGAAAATTAATTACATTCTTCGGTCGAGTCGAGTAATATTGTAATTATGGCACCTCGTCGTCGTTCTTCTGTAGTCTGGTATTCACGCAGTGTAGCTACATTCAACTGCCCGTTGTTGGTATCGTTTGTCGTTCAAATGCCTTGGCAACGTCGATACGTTGGCCTTCCAATATTGCAGCTTTATCGAAGCCGCAATGGACAATTTAATACGAACGATGTTGGCAATTGCGAGCACCTGTAGCCGCCAAAAGTGCTGTCAACGAGCTCGTCACCTCTTGTTCGGATAATTGTGATTCTTGCTCAGCTCCCCTGACGCAGACCTCTCGACGATAACAATGCACCAGTAGGCTTGAATACCACACGTGCGTCAAGGGGGTCTGCAATGGTTGTCGATAGAGAGTCGTGTCACTGTCAAGGTGTTGTTGGCATGTTCATGGTTTGCAGCCAGGACTTGCACCAACGCTGTACCGATGCATTACCGAGAGGTGCAACGGCGGCTGTGCATTTTGTGTCAAGGCACCGCGACTGTTATTGCAACGCCAGCAGTACGTCTCCAGAATACGTAAACGTTTTAGAAACTGTGTAAAGATTCCCTATTGAATAAGCAATTTCACATAGATACATTTATTCACAATAGATATATAGCCAGATGGCCATAATTGGCGTAATCTTTCTTACAAACATGTTTTATTTGGGGGCAAAACGCGATTTAAACATAACGTCACACTTATAAACGACGCTAATACTCTCCTTAGAAAGACATTTCAGTGCAACTTTAAATATCGTTCTGGACGGTAGTGGAAAGAATGAGTCACACATACATATCAAATACGAACAATATAACAAGTAAATGATAACCTACATATGTATTTGAAAGATAACCTATATTTCATAAAAGCCATCTAGTAGCCATTACGTGATTTCAGAGTCTTGGTAATGTAGGCATTACCTGGAAGCGCTGATTGTGATTAGATTATTCTGAATTCTTTATTAAGGACACAGCATGTTCCTTGGGGCTGCGTCGTTCAAGGTTCTGTCGGCACAAGATTCGTATAACGTGTACGGTTGTATGGGGGCGTTTTTTTTGTCTAGCGGATGCAATTCACCAAAAACCTTTAATTGCGCCCCTATTGAGACACACAATTGCACCCCACCGAGGGTCATCAAAAAACCCCAACTACACCCTCATTCAGGCTAACCCCGACATGTTGCGACTGCCCCCCCCCTCAACGCCTCCAAACACACCCCATTGTTCTTCACAAAAACCTCCAACTCGTCCAATGGAGCGGAACGCTTTTCCCTCAAACGGAACTCGATATGAGCGGGAGGCGGGGTGCGTTCGCATCCATCGCACCCCCTGGCCTACGGACCCGCAGCTACAGGCCGCGCTGTCTGTTGAACGAGGGGACACGTCGCTGTGTTATCTGTACGGAATCAGCGAGTACCGGAGTAACGCGGCGTCGGAGCCACTGCCTTCGTGCGACCGCCCCTGGCATGTTCGTACACGCGGCGGACAACCGGCTCAATACATAAGTAACTCCGACAAATGCCCGGGCCTACTGCTCCGCCCAGTATCCTAACAATCACTGCCATGCGGGGCACACGTGGAGCATTTTAATTGTTAAACACTGCCAAAGGACGAGTAAGGTTAAAGATAAATTATCGTATTTTTGTGGAATAGATAACGACTACAGGCGCACCAGAAACTAAGGTCTAAACAAGAATGACATTTTTTAGCGAGTTGTTGGGACATGCACACGCACACGCACACACGCACACGCACACGCACACGCACACGCACACGCACACGCACACGCACACACACACACACACACACACACACCAGGCTACGATAATTACATTCTACAGTAGGCCTATGTTTTACTTGCACTTTGCAGGGTACTCAAAATCATGAATGGTTTTTCTCGCACCTTCACACCTGGCACCACATATATGTATGTATTCATTTCGCGGAATCCATAGATCAAACTCTGCCAATTTGTTAGATCGACGTTGATGCAGAAGTAAGCTTGACTCGATAAAACCGCGGCTTTGGTATCGCCGTTTTTTCCTTATAGAGCTATATTGATGTCATAATGATACTCCGCATTTCTTATCTGCTTTTTAATTTTGTTCACGCAGCCTTGGGACAAGACCAGTTCTAGAGATTAAAGACACGGCACAACCTTCGCTACTTACTAGTCGAAATATGTAGGCCTAATTGTCTTAATGCAAGCCAAACCCAGCACCACCAATATTATTGGATTTCCAGTTTTATTTGCCAAACGTAGAGACAACATCTGCAACGAGGTTATTGCCGGGTCTTGTGGATGGTCTCTATTATATACAGATTTGGATTATCAATAGCGGTCAACTCGAATGGCGTTCTTGCTCTACTTACTGCTGAATGGTACACAGGTGCGTTGGCTGTTTCTTCACGACTGATTAGACAACCTCAACGCGTATTAATTGCTCATCCTTGAAGTGCGCCGAATACCACAAATAAGCTAATGCAGTTTTAATTAAATTATCCTTTGCATCGTTTCGCCAGCCGTCTGCTACCGTTGTCTGGAAACTGTCAGACTGGAACGGTTGCTATCCGGACACGAAGGTTTTATTGTACAAACGCTATAATCGATCGTGCATTGATGAAATATTCTACCATTCCGTTTTTATTTGTAGGGCCTCCGTTCGTGCAGAACCGTGTATGTTTGTAAGTGTGTGAGTATGTGTGTGTAAGTGTGTGTGTGAGTGTGTGTGTGAGTGTGTGTGTGCGCGTGCGTGTGTTTGTGTGCGTGCATGTGTGCGTGCGTGTATGCATGTGCGTGAGTGCGCGTGAGCGCGTGTACATGTGTATGCATGTGCGTGCGTGATGCGTGCGTGCGTGTGTGTGTGTGTGTGTGTGTGCGTGCGTGTGCGTGCGTGCGCGTGCGTGTGCGTGCGGGTGCGTGTGCGTGTGCGTGTGCTTGCGTGTGCGTGCGTGTGCGTGCGTGTGCGTGCGTGTGCGTGCGTGTGCGTGCGTGTGCGTGCGTGTGCGTGTGCGTGCGTGTGCGCGTGAGCGCATATACATGTATATGTACGTTCGTAAGTGTACCTGAGTGCCAGTATAGCATGTTTATACGTGCTTTGGTGCAAGTGTGCATGGGTGCGTTCGTTTGATCGTACACATGTATATATGTGCGTGCATGTACGCCAAGGCTTATACATAATTATTCATGATGACGTACTCATCATTTGAATAGTAATTCGGATAAAATGGCATTGCCAAGTTCGTCGCGTGCCACATTGTAGCAACAATTTCAACGTAACGGTAGATTGGCGTTCGGAATTTTGCTACATAATTTTCAAAAGTAGATTGTAAAAACTCCACGTTCCATGCGCGCATGTTGAACTGCTTTGGAAAGTAGAGCATACATAACGCACCATTCGGTTTAGACAACCACGACCAAACCTGCTGAACAAAGGCATACCTGTTCGTCAAAGTGTCAACTTGACGTTTCAGTGAAGCGTTCAGCCATGATGCTATTAATGTACGAAAACCGACTAATTAGGCAATGCCGCCGGTGCCTGTAGACAGACATTCGGCTGTGTATATATAATTACTCAGGGGCAACGGCAAACAACATAAATCGTCCAGGTTTTCTAAGTTTGCGAGCACTATTGAATCAGGACAGGTTTCACCAAGACCTGTTGTTCCACGAACCTACAACGTTGAACTCTTAAGAATGTCTTTTTATAGGGTAAATGCGCAGACAGCGTGAATTCAAGGATCGCTGATGATAGAGGGCGCGGTGATGTAGCGTTCAGAACATCGGGCTCTTAATCAAATAAGCGAGGTTCAGTTTTCGTCGTTTCAAAACTGTTTAATTTTGTTCACTCTACATTGTCTCAGTTCATTCATTTATATAAATGAGTACCTGCATGGATGTAGACAATAAAAATTGTCTACGCACAGTACTCGCAGTGCGGTTGAAATCGTGTTCGAGACGGAATGAACAAGCCTGGCATATGTGGAGGATAGAGAGCTTTGAGCGTTCCCATGGACCACAAACTGAGCAGAATAAGTTAATCTTACACTTTTTACTTTACAAGCTGGTGCTTCATACGCGCTTATACGTTTTACACCGTAGATGGAGTCGCCGAGTCGCCTAGCATTGCCTACACCTTTCAAAACATGGACGCTCCTCAACCACGTAGAAGACGGGGTTGCCTTTTTTACACGCACAATGTTCATTCCTTGTTTGTTACCAATTATTTACACAATATGCTTAATATTAATATAACTATGTTGAATGTAAACTGCCCTCTAACTTGCGTTTAGTCAACTCGAAACAATGTTTGCAATTTGAAAATTCGTGAAAAATTCAAATTGTAAACACGATTTTCTTATTCTAAACACGCTCTATCGCGCACTGTAGCAATGCCCTTTGATGTGCGTTCGTGTTGTTTCCACGTTCAAGACACTGATTTAGCTAACTTCCTGCTAATAATTACAGGGAACCTAACTTT
>OZ023217.1:18692939-18770439 GCA_963995525.1 Escarpia spicata
CCAACTTGCCATACTACATTGTGGTTGCACATTACGCCACAAAGACGATTGTGTTGCGGGAATATCACGTAAGCCAAACGATCTCTTTATCTCTTATGGCAGTACCCCAAACCAGACGTAGGTCATATCTTCGTTTATTGCTGTTTTCGTCTACTGCATGGATTGACTTTCGCCAGCTATCTCCATCTATTGTTCTCTGCCCAAGGTCAAACGTGTTGTCTTAGTTCACCTCTTCCAGTGTTCAATTCTTGCAACGACATCCTGAGTGAGACATGTCGTGTTCAACTACTGAACACCGGGTGTGCTCGTTAATGTGACACCACGAGACACGTGCTGAACCTCTGAATTTACGACGAAGAATTTCCAACAGCACCCCCTCCCGTCTTCGAGTCTTCGAGACAGCGAACAGCTAAAGTTTCGGCGAAAAAGGCGACGAGACAGCGCGACACGGGACGCGTGCTGAACCGCTTATGAATTTCCCGGATTTTAAACAAAAAAGTTGGCAGGTATATTATCATGCAGACATCCCTTCTCAGAGGGCATGTGTAGGTGTGCCGGTTGTGTCCATTTGAAGTAGGTGTGTAGTAATTAGCAGATCGAGGGTAGACTACTACTTGAGTCGGGCGACGACCTCGTCACATGTTCACATCTAATCAATAAACAAGATTATAGAAGTTGGATGCTCGTGCTATTAATCTATAATATAATACAATACGTTTCTCTCTATGCCCGCCCGCCCGCCCGCCCGCCCGCCCGCCCGCACGCCCGCCCGCCCGCCCGCCCGCCCGCCCGCCCGCCCGCCCGCCCGCCCGCCCGCCCGCCCGCCCGCCCGCCCCGCCCGTCATTTGGGGTTGGGTAAACTTTCAGTAGTCAGAATTAACCCAACAATAATTTTTATGAAAACACGGAGATTAGATTTGAGTGCAAATGATTTGAGGATGGGTCACATTCCCATGTACAAGACTGTGGGAGCGCTCTCTAAGATTGAATTTATATATATATATATATTATATCCATTGGCATATAAATGTGGCTTTATCTGGATGGTTTTTTTCTATTACAAAGCCGGGCAGCTCGGCTAGCTGTGGTTAAAGTATTTGTGAGACGTATTACACACCTGTCAAACCATCCATTGCAGTTAGTTGCGCATGCGCGACAACAACCGGTTTCCTGTGTTATATAACTCGGAAACAGATCGTTTCAGCATGTATACGGTACGTGATATGTTCATTTCACTCAGGTGTGTAATTGAGTAGGGCCTACCCCGGCTATAGACAGTGGTGGATTGTGTATATGAATAGTCCTCGCGCATTAATGACAGCGTGGCTGAATGCTTCCGATAGAAGTCGAGATGGTGTTCGGATGGACACATCTGCCAAGGCATGATATGTAAAAACTCTCTTAGCAGTCCTAATAAATAAGACTCGGTTGTTGGCCCACTAAACCCAGACCATTATACATCGCTCGGTTCGCAGAAGGCAACAGTTTTGCACACACTGATTAATATCAGCCATTTTCCACTGACGACAATGTGAAAGGTTTTTATGCTTTAAACTATTTCTATTTGATTTGTCTGTGTCGTTTACAAACACGCTGTGTCGTATTCGTGTCATCATAGTTGCTAAGATGTTTCGTGAGCTGCTTTTCTCGGGTCATTTAGTATGTTAAAACCTAATTAGTAGGCTACCACTGAGGGCTAGTGAACAGATACGGATTTGTAGATTGCCACGCACGCATACACGCAATCACGGATGACGCCTGCACGGACAAACGCACACTCACGCTCGCATGTAAGCTAGCACTTCGAAAATATTTACCAAGCTCCTAACAACAGAGATCACGTTTCGACCCCTCGTCATGAGTACGGCGCGATGCGTGCCCTGTTGACAACACGCTCTACGTCCCCTCCCAGCCCGAGAGTATTGTGGTGCATTGTTACTAAGACATATACAGTATATGTATGTTAATATGACTGGGTGTTCTAAATAAAAGTGTAAGTGAAATATGGAAAAATTGCGCTAATTCTCAACATAACAATGAATGTATTCCATTGTAACATGTGTTCAGTGTTGGCGCCTGTGCATTTTGTGAGCAAACATTAGGCCCCTATATTTACTTCATTAACCTTAATCTCAGGCGTCGGAACGTGCTGAATATGGGTGGGGGGGGGGGGGGCTGAACCGGACGAAACCTAAACTCTTCGCTGCTGTCGGCCATGACATGGAAAGTCAGGTGTGTGTGTGTGTGTGTGGCGGGGGGGGGGGGGGGGGTAGTGCGGGAAAAAATGTTGCGGTGTCGAGGGGGGGGGGGTGAATAGTAGGTTGCCGATTCTTCTGGAGCCTCCAAACGCACCAGCCTTGTAGTTGATCGAAGTCATCAACGCAATTGACTAAGCAAAGGGGGGGGGGGCTTAGTCCCCCTCTCTAATGTTAGGGGGCTCAGTAGTCTAAGCCACATCGTTCCATCGCCCGTGTTAATCTAGGGTCTAATATTATCATATATATGTTATACTCAGACAGAACGAAATCCCTCGAATGTAATTACAAAGGTATGTATTTGGTGCAAAACCATTGCAGGTTCACTTTGTGAAACTAAAACTGTAGCATCATAATTCGCGTGTATACATATACAAAGGTTAATGTACAATTGTATATGTCTGATATAGAAAAGACGAGGGAGGTACATTTGAAATGGTTTATAATGTCCAGAATGCAGTAAACCTGTGACTATGTTTTACTGTTACCGACGACCATTTAGATTAGAGGTAAATAATAATGTTCAAACAATGGACCATTAACTCCACGAAGTCCGCCATATGAACCAAATATTACAAAAATATTATATTCTTTAAGTGACATTAACCTTGACCGCATGGATGATAATTCCATGAATAGAAGCTGTAAGCCAGACAAGGCAACTTCGAGGCTATAAATAAAAGCGTGTGAAAGGGCAAGCCGGACACCACAACGTGCGTGAAACTCACTTTGGAAAAAGCATTAGAAAACAGGTTTGAATCGTAATGATTTATGTTTGTCCTATTGGAAAATGGAAATTAAGGAATTAGAATGAAACAACAGTAGTCTCTGAAACATCATTGATTGAAACGTAGAACACGAAGCCCGGCTCAGCGAATGTTCTAACATAACCTTGAGTACATTTTGGACGAAAAGGAAGCACTCTAATTATGTTCTTGCTGCATGTAAAAGGTGAAACCATTGTTGATACATGTTCCAGACCTCCTCGGTGAGAATGGTCTGGCTGACGAGGTATGAGTTACAAAATCCCTGATCCTTCTCAGAGCACTTTTGGACAAACAGTTTACAAGAACAAAGTTGTCGATTGTGCACCAATTTTCGTTACGTCTACAACAGTTTGTGAGGCGTCTCAACATTTCCCCGCACGCTTAAATAGTACGGGGTTGTCGGAGGGTAATAGTGCTACAGGAACGCCTCGGCAGCTCCATCTTCACCTTCCCGTCATTCAAAAGAGATCTGACACAATGCGTCACCCGACAACCCTCCGCGTACCCTGGTCTAAACCTCGCGCGAAGGGCCTACCTACTGCCAGGAATAGTCCCTATACCTTACGTGTAGGGCTGTAAGCTTAAGCTTCTCCAGGTTAAGAATTCCTGTACAAATATTTTCTCTCAAAAAGAGGCGTAACAAATGGCCTTGTCATCGAGCCAGGTGAGCGCTGAGGTTTTGTAAATAGGTTTCTAAAACTCTACATAATTATCTTTACAATTCAGAACAGGGTGTAACTGTAATCTTAGCCCCCAATAGTGTATGCATTTTGAAGATATCTTTGTTGAGCGCCATCCGAGTTTCAACCTATGACAGTATCATCTCGTGGTTGATCCCTGGAAATTGTCAAAATACATGATATTTTCCTAGATCATCTCTGACAGCATCAACATGGTGATAGAAACTTCGGCAAAAAATATGGAACGTCAGTGCAAAAAATCTCCAACCGCATCGCCTTTCCCCCCGTGCATGACCGTCCCATGCATGACCGACAGCAGCGCGTCGAGTGATGAAGCACCGGCTCAGTCCCATTCCCAATAATATTCCACTTATTCCGACGCCTACGCATCTGATAACTGGACACCCCTGTCTCTCAGCTAAGAAAAACACCCTTCGAAATGGCAGTTTTCGGACTTTTAAAGTTATGATGGTGTCCTGCCATATTTGCACAAATTATAATGTAGGCAACAATGTCTTTGAGAACACGGACCCAGAATGCTTAGATGCTCAAAGGCGTAGTAAGAAAACCGGTGTAAACAAGCTTATGTACATGTACGGGCCTAGCTATGCTCCTCCTCGTATGGCAGACAGTGATATGAATATAACACAGTAGCAACGATTAAGTCACCGTAAAATAGACAGTCTATGTGAACTTCATGGACCACAAAAAGTGAAAACATTATTACACTGACTTGTCTTTAATTTCAGACAACCCTCCGCGTACCCTGGTCTAAACCTCGCGCGAAGGGCCTACCTACTGCCAGGAATAGTCCCTATACCTTACGTGTAGGGCTGTAGGCTTATAAGCTTATCCGGGTTAGGAATTCCGGTACAAATATTTTCTCTCAAAAAGAGGCGTAACAAATGGCCTTGTCACCGAGCCAGGTGAGCGCTGAGGTTGTGTAAACAGACTTCTAAAAACTCGACATAATTATCTTTACAATTCAGAACAGGATGTTGTCGTCGGTTCAGGTGCAAATGCCAAATTAGGAATACGTGACCTAGTTGTGTTTGTAGACCCGCCCACTCGTGACAATTTTAGCTAGTCGTTCATGCGCGCTCGTAATGACGTGCGTGTAAGCGCGTGCATGCGTGGCTGTTGTTGGTGGATACATTTTAGTGAAATTAGTTATTGTAACGTTAATGTGTTGAATCAGATATGAGTTAGTGAATCAAAATCCGCACATAAAATGTGAGCAGGCTGGTATTTCGATATGCATCAGTGTCTAGACCCCCCCAACATAATCCTTTGATAGTGCTCTATTCTTATTGCAATGGTGCAATACATGCAGTATCAATCGTGTACATTTGGTAATAAATAATAAGCCTTGCATAGGACGCATATTATAAATAACAGAACAATAACCCACGACATAATCCTTTGATAGTGCTCTATTCCTATTGCAATGGTGCAATATATATGCAGTATAAATCGTGTACGCTTGGTAATAAATGATAAGCCCTGCATAGGCCGCATATTATAAATAACAACCTGAAATTTGCCACCACAAAATGTCATATTATAAACATTTTAATATTAATTAAAAGGTCACGGTGACATACATCAATGTGGAACATATCGCGATGATTTCAGCTGCCAGCCACGGTGCCCATTGTGGACGAATGGGGACTAATGCTCATTGACAAAAGTATTGATTCCATTAAATGCTGTTAATCAGCTCCATCTATCGGTAACCTTTATCAACAATGTGGCACTGAAACCAAGCAAGTATCTTATATATTATAGACGGTAATTATTATTATGAAACAATATCTAAATTTCAAATGCGATTTGGGGCCACGTGCGGTGTTCTCCACTGTCATAGGATAATGGGACATCGGGCCTAATTGATTTTTAGTTACTGTTTTTCAATTTGTTTTTATCAGTACAGCACAAACACACACACACGCACGCACACGGACCCAAACATGCACGCATGCACGCACGCACGCACGCACGCACGCACGCACGCACGCACGCACGCACGCACGCACGCACGCACACACACACGGCACACGCACGCACACACGGCACACGCACATGCACACACACACACACACACACACACACACACACACACACACACACACACACACACACACACACACACACACACACACACACACACACACACACACACGCGCGCGCACACACGCACACACACACACGCATGGCACACAATCACATGCAAGCCCGCCCGCCCGCCCGCCCGCCCGCCCGCCCGCCCGCCCGCCCGCCCGCCCGCCCGCCCGCCCGCCCGCCCGCCCGCCCGCCCGCCCGCCCGCCCGCACAAGCTCAAAATCGTTCGCGCGCACGCACGTACAGAGATACACAAACGTGCATACACATGCACGCACGCGCACACACACATTCACGCGCACACGCACGCACATACATACAAACGTTCGCAAACACAGAAACATATCGATAGGGTATTTTCAAGGTTGTCGATCTCTATGAGTTGTAAATGATTAACGTGTTAATCATCGATTTGGTCAGAATTAGCGAAACTCGCACATTATATTTGTTTAATATATTTGTTAAATAATTGTGTGTCTACAGCATTAAAACCCATTATTGGATTAATTATTTCAACTTTTCCAAATAAAAAATCTTCACCACCTATGTTATGATATTGTATCCAACAGACCATATTATACAGACAAAATAAATATTCATATACACTAACTTGATATGGCGGCACTGATTTTGCATTGATTATAGTTTTTTCAAAAATGGCAATAGACCAAACAAAAAGTAGAAAATTGGTACGTTGCCTCAGGGCAACAACGTCCAATAAAGGGTTTTATAAAATGACCGAGCACGCACAAAAGACATAACAAAATTCTAAACGAACCCACCGCTCACGCACTGACGTTGTAAACGGTAACCGTTTGGTTATGTAACTCGAAAAATAAAGCATCTTAATATTATCTGTGTCTCATGGATTACTAGTTCATTATTTACACATGTTACACATTAAAGTATGTTCTTACATCGGTGCAATCTATGCGTAACCACTGTGCCATTTCTGAAAGCACCTGCTCCCCTCGATTTCAGGCGAAATGGCATTGACGTCACACCTTGATTGGCAGTAGCCGGTTCACGTGCAAACATCGTCACTAAGTCCCGCCCTTCTTTCAAAATGGCGTCCCAGAAGATCAAGGGCAAGGAGGTAAGCAATATTACGTTCATTTCCACTGTCTTTAATAGTTAAATTTTAATTTTATATGTATGTAGGTCCTTTATTTTCACATATACTTATTTCTTAATTTGCAATGTAGTAATTTTAATAGCCCGCGTACTGCAAATTTACCACAACAATACAAGAGTCGATGCTCGGTTCAAATTTCATTTACCGACTGTGTTTCCTAGGGTCGCGAGAACGCTGCATCTGTGCATCAAATATCGCTATACACACAGCGTTCTTGGTCCATTATACATTTACTAAAAATGTCAACAGGCTATTTTTTTAGTAACACTTGCAAAACAGTGCAGTGCACAGGTTACGTATTATTATTTTCTGCCAAGTCACATCATTCTTTTGTTTTGCCCTCTCGGCCGGGTTGCTGTCTGCTTCAAGGTTGTGTTCCTTGTTTGCGTGTTCTGTTCCACATTGTCTAAGCCATAAACATTGTATGAATTGTACAAATGAACACAAATATACCAGCAGCTTAAGATGCAGCTGTAATTGCGATTGTTTAGCATACATTAGGACCACAGTGGTAACACTATTGCAGTTCAACACAAGGCACATCAACTACCCAGGCCTGGGCCATGACTACCATTTGTTGTTGTATTAATTAAACAGTCTTTGATAATTAGTACTTTGGAACCACGTTGACTTTTTTTGCAAATTAGGCATCACTGGTCATTTTATATGTTCATTTAGTCCGATAATAAGAACCTAATCTTGCACATTCTGGACGATCATAGAGTGAAATAAACTACCAGAGAACATCTTTGCACTCAGCACCAGCCTCCAGTACCATCTGTTGGAACAAAATAGATGCACTGCCTTAACCGAAGTGTGTAGCTCCAGCATCCAACTGCATTTTGTCCTTATAGGGAATCTGCAAATAATGTAACACTGATGGCATAACATTTTGTCAGAACATGGATAAGACAAGTTCGGCTAAACTAATAATACCAGGAGTTGAGAATGGCCTAAAAGAACTGTGGTTGGAAGTTATCTCAGCTGAACTCACTTTTGGAATATACAATTTGTTTTATCTACTGTATAACCTGCGTTACACGTGACGTCAAAGCAAATGGGGCTTAAAATGTTGTAAACATCATCATTTTATCATACAATTTATTAAATATTGACAACAATGCGATAATTTGCATGTGAACATTTATATTAGTGATGCCGCGTAACCTGCAATACATGCAACACCATTTTCTCCCGCTGCGTTTTGGTCGTGTATCGGTAGATCGGCTTCAATTCACACCTATTAAAGCTCTAAAACTTCAAAATAATCATGAAAATACACATTTATCAACTTTCACAACAAGACATTGTATTTTAAACTCACCTTTTACCAAATCAAATTACCTTACAGAAAACAAAAAATGTAGACTACCGAGCAAAAGTGTTCCATGTGTAACCTGTGCATCAAGCTGAAACAGCATGTGATGCTGTGCTACTTTTGGTCGATGATGTGATTTCTGAAGGGGAATCCCTGTGTAAAACGTCATCACTCTTTGCTCTCTGTTCTTAGAAGTCTGTAGAAAAGCCTAACGCTGAGGAGCACCATGTAGTTTCGGACACAGATCAATTTGAAAAACCGGCATAACCTGCGCTTCATTTGTGACGCGACGCACACAATCAGGCTGCAACATTTACTGTGTATATATGCTTTCTCGATAATGGCAGTTTCTGATCCATTTTTATGAAGTTCTGTGGTGGAAAATAGTTTTGTTTGATTTTAAGTCTAGCAACAGGCACATGATGCTAGCAATGAAATTTTGAACGTTTGATACCATTGTCGCGCACGTTATGCCTGGAAAGAAAGTAAAGTTTCTCAAAGTCAACACTTAAAGAAACATCGTCAGCTGTCACAAATGCTTTATTATCATCCCATAATGCAAAAACAAGGTAAACGCATTCAGTTTCAGCAGGACATAATGAGACATGAGTCTAAAGTAAGTCAGTGCCTGTATTCCCACTTTTGGCCACCATTTTGAGAGGTATTTTGAAATGTAAACACATTTTAATAACTTTTACTAATTCACTTGGCTCTAGTTACTGATGTGTAGCGATTCTATGATTCCTTTACAATGACGGCCTTCTTGGAAATTGTGTCCCAAGATAGCAATTGTAAAATGGATCTAAGTGGGCATACTCACTTGTCACTATTACTGAAGGACAACTCATATGTGTCTTATCAGTATTCATTGTAATGATTCAAAGTCACACCGGATATCTGTATTTGATATCATGTTTGATACTAGAATTATATTACGGTCTGTCACAGATGTTGTTTTTCACAGGCATTTGAGAGATAAAAGAAATCTCTGGGTATACTATGTGTAGATAACTTTTTGCTGCAGACACCCAAACAAAAGGTATTATGAACCTTATAAACTGTATGTACTTATAACTATGGCAAGAAAAATAGCTCTGAATGAACTGAAGTAGTAATAGTATACATGTCTAGACAAAACCACAGTACTGAAAGGTATGTACACTGAAAGGTATGTACATATAACATTCATGAAATACCTGTACATTGAACCAATGGGACCAATTTACAGCAATGCAATAAGTATCGACAAATTTATACTAAATTAATTTGATAGGAACTTTTTTAACAATGTATTTCCACAATTGCTGTAAACAGCAACAGTGTTTTAATGACTATTCTAAGTGTTCAGGCAAGACACTAATCTGAAGTCCGGCTTGTTTGTAGCCATGCAGATTGTATTCATAGCATTTTATTGTTCAGTAGTATTAAAGAAAAGTGAGCTGTTGTCTGCAGCATTCGTTTTAATGATCAATATCTTCCAACCTTCAAAGAGGCCTTTACGTGCAGCAACATGTGTTTGTGCTATCCTCATTTGGTAAACACTAGGACATGTTTCTTACTCATTAGTAATTCATTATTAAGTGTGTCATCTGTGTACATTGCCTGACCTGGCCACTGCAGGTGGCTTCATATATAACTCACCCTGCTTGTAAGCAGGCATGTGACTATGTCATCAACAGCAGAGCTTATGTAATATACATGTGATGTGATAGCACTATTAGCAGCTTACATGCATGCACTTGTCACACATGTTAGTTGCCTGTGAGGTTAATTATTACCAACGAGCTGCACTAGAGGCAAGTATTATGGGGGTAGGTATATCCTATTTCGTGAAGACAGTCATAGATCACAGGTCCAAACATGTTTCCACAGTGCCTAGTGCATGCATATTCGATATAGAATGTCTCCTTGCCAGCCGTTTAAAACATTTTGGCAAGGCTGCTCTAGTTAAGACCTGAAACAGCTTCAGGTCATGGAAACCAACTGAAGTGTGAAGTATTTACAGTTTTGTTACTCATATTTTCTTTGACTTATTTCACCTGTCATTGACGGTGAACGAAACGAGCCCATATGATAGGTAACATTGCCAGAACCAAGGTCATGGCCTCTAGTATAATGCCAGTCTCACTGGGTAAATAAGGTTTCCTTGGCATTTCCAGCTCATCTACGTGTAGCTTGTTTAGTGGCAGGGAAGAAATGACATTAGGTCATTAGTCCATGGGTTATTATTCTGCGCTAACTCCTGCATTAGCCCAAAATTGGGCTGTTAGGAGTACCCGACCTAAGACCTGCTCCAAGCAATTAGAACGTCATCAAATTTCATTAACTCTTGCCATGGCGCGAGTTACTTGCTGACATAGCCACATTATAAAAACAGATCACGTCATTGTTCTCTGGCAGATTTTATATGTAAATCAGTGTGCATTTGTGTACATTATCCGGCTACTTTTCGTTATCAGCCAGCTATGTATAATTAGTGCTCTTCATTGTTGATTAGTTTGTCTGGAGATGTAGTGAAGTGTCCCTTCATCTGCAAACAAATGAAACAGAAGTCGAACATTTTCTGTGTCATCTGCTTTGTTGTCATATTTTGTTATGGCTGGATCTGAAGGTTTTACAACTGAACCTCCATGTTACCGACAAATATGAACCTACTACAGCTGTACTGTGATAATAAACAGTGGCTCCATATCTAGCACAACATGCAATGTTGGTGTGTAATATTTAATTTGCAACTGGGCCAGAGTACAGTAAATTCATTCGTTAGATTTTTATTATATATTTCCCATTGAGGGACGACTGGAACTAATATACCTAGTTAAAGGACCAGTCTTATACCCATTGAAGCACACTTGGAGTACTCCTTGCATTCATTAGTTTCATGACAAGAGCTGCACGTAACCACCTCATTTTACTACATGGATGGTCGTGTAGATTATGTTTTCTTGATCGATCGATTTCAGTCGTGTTACTAAACAACTGGTGTGTGTATACAAGGGTCAGTAAAGTGCATAGTCGTAAATGCTTTTTCTAAGAAGGGGCAACAGTTGTGAAATCTGTTATCTAACGTAAGTGTCATTGAACTTTGCCATGGTTGCCTTGAAAGAATCCTAGTACAAACATGGGGGATGTCTTACTCTGCTTTATTGGTTACAAATTCATACCATTGAAAAATGAGTGGCCTAGAATAGTGTGATGACAGTAGAATTTGTACACTTATGAATAATGAAAGTCCATATCGCTTATAATGTCAAACTGACAATATGTACCATTTACCTGGACTTTTGGCAAGTGTTTTTTTTTGGGGACAAAATGTTTGCGTTAACAAGTCTCCAGATACAACTTTATTTGAACGTAATCCTGTTGTATGAGGAAAAGGTGATGTTCGTAATAATTGGCTAAGCAGCAACAATATTATTGCCACAAAATTTTAAAAACTACACCTTTAATTATAATTTTCCTGTTTCTATAGTTTATGACATAGGTGTTTTTATACATTATTTTTACATAACAAAATATACATACCTCTTCGGTGTCATACAATGATACAAGACTGGCAGGTTAATTGACCACAAATTACTCTCTGATTCTGCCATCAAATACACAAGGTAGAAAGCAATCAACACCATCCATCCCTGTCTTCAGCCAATCTTTCTAGGTTTGGCTTTATTTTTCACAAATTGCACAGGTCTGTATAATTATTAGTATTGTTATTGTTGGCTGTTATTTTGATAAATTCTCAAAGGGACGATGCGTATCCCTCATTTCCACCGATAACGTACACGTCACAATTGTCACCTGTATACTCTGTATCACAGATTGGACATTTCATTGATGTTTCCATGTGATTAATCTACATCTGTCATGCTTGCAGGAAGAACCTCGGTCTGACAGCTATCGTCATGCTGTCCAACCACCCAAGACCCCCGCTGGGGCGCTTCCTAAAAAAAAACCAAAATCGAAGAAAGACAAGAAGTTGGAACTTGAAGAGTTGAAACAGGAGGTTGATATGGTGAGTAAGGGTAACTCAATACTTGGGATAGTTATGTTATGGTAGTTCTTTTACAATTGGAGTACTGTTGCGATAATGTTATCTGTTGCGATAGTATCAGAGAATAGTGAGTAGCCACGAAAGCACTAACAAAGAATCATGAGTGGCCTTGGATGTTTTTTGTTAAAAATAATGAATCCAAGAATGATATCTGCTGTGGTCGACAGTTGTTGATGTTAGTATGATAAATAAATAAAATCACAAATTTCAAAAAATATAGTTGAAAAAGCATGTTTACAAAGAGTATTAGAAACTGTTACAGTGGCACTGGCACAATGTTAGCTTGTTTTGCCAACTATTGTTACAGTCAATAGTTCCATCCATGTACTTATTATTGACGATAACTAGCGATAGTTCAGTGTACTATTGGTGATATTGCACTGTTACATTGAGGATTGTATGGATCGACAGTTTGATGTATTGCTGCACCCCTAGTGGTAGGTGATAAGTAACTGATGGGCCGTTTTTACATAATCCGTGTCTTGTCCCTGCCCACATGACATATGGTCACTTAGTTGCAAATATATCTCAATACTTCACCATACTACTTGCTTAAGGTGCACATGAATCAGTTTGTACAATGCTGTGTGACTCTGAATCGCATGTACAAGTAAACAGGGGCCTGTCTCAGTTGTTATTCTGGACAGCTGAGTTGGTTTGCTTCAGTCATGTAGCCCTTGTGTAAACATCTCAGACTAACTGTCAGTCAAGATGACAGCTGTGATTGAGTAATGGCAGTGGCTGGTCACCCCTGGGAGTGGCTGGGGTAGTGTCATATGTACTAGACTGACCCTAGGGAAATACTTTACCCTTGAACTTTGAAGTGATGTCATCCTTATGAAATAGTAAATCCCTGTGCACTAGTCCCAGATTATCCATGGGCACTAAAATGAAGGAATGTAATTGTAATATTTATTGTCTGAGCTCAGATTCTTGGGGATATAGGCACTGTAGAAGTTTACTGTTATTTTTAATTATTATTGCTCATTCTATTGAAACATGCCATAGATCAAATGCAGGGGGGGGGGGTGAATCAGTAAAACATCATTTGTTTCCTCAGGTGATATATATTTGCCTTCCTCTCTGTTTAAATGCATTTTATTTGTAATGCTAACTAGCTGTTGTAACATGTTTTTTTACCTGAATATGGAATATAAAACCTACTAGTTGATGCTTCAAAACAGACATACATACAGATAAACAGACAGACAAGCAGGCAGTCAGAGATACAACACTCTACCTATACAAAAGGATTTGCAAATACATGTGTGTTCTTAGGGTATAGATTTTAATCTAATACTCCAGACAAATCTTTGTGCATTTAGCAAAGATCCGTGACGTTTTCCCGGATTTTGATGTACATTTTTATCTTGTGAGTGTGTTTATATTTGACACACAAAATGGCCATGTTTCAGGATGAACACACCATCACAATGGATGAACTGGTACGGAGGCTCGACACAGACCTAAATGCTGTAAGTGACAACACTTGTTACTACGCCCTACACAGTACATCTTACTGCAACATTCTTGCATCTACTTCCCCTCGATCTCTTTCGGGAGGGGGGGAACCACACCACCTGGTCCGTTCTGCCCTCTTTTTTCCGATCATCTACCATTTTCGTCCACTCTGTCGTTCATCTTCTTCGCCATCCCAAATCTTTCTGGGTTTCTCTTCATGGCTTAGTGATACCGTCGATGCGTCCCTTATACTGTTGAACAGTTATCATTGCATTGTAAAAGGGAAATACTGCAGCAAAAAAGGTGAACTGAGTATTTACCTTAATCAGAAATATAAATACACAACCAAGTCTATTTAACCCGTCAACTATATGGGAAGGTCAATTCATTGAAATAATTGGTAATTAAAAAAAAAAAAAATATTCCACTTGGAAATATTTACAGACCGCCCAGAAACAGTATTGAAAATTACAAAGTTTTTATTGACGAGTTTATTCCTATATTAGACTCATCAAAAAATAAATAAAGACATCACAATTGCTGGAGATTTCAACATCAATTTACTCAGATTCAACACAACGGGTGTGTTTGGGGACTTTCTCGATGCACTGATTACTCATAGTTTTTACCCAAAAATAACCTTACCGACACGATTTTCGAATTATAATGCAACACTAATAGATAACTTTTTCTGTAAACTATCCAAAGCCACACTAAATACTAATCTGATATTCTTATCAACAAATTTACAGACCACCAGCCTTATTTTACATGTTTGAATACAATATGTAATCATGATGACCCAAAGCCCAAAAATGTTGCAAGACACGTGAGCCAATTTTTTTTTGATTTGGAAAATAGTAACCTGCTCTAAAAGATGAACACAACTTCAAATAAAAACCCTAATACAAACCTAAATGTTGTGGGAGATAGTCTTGAAAAACTAAAAGAAAAACATTTCCCAAGTAAACGTGTAAAGTTCAACAAACATAAACATAAAGAGTCTAAATGGATAACAGTAGTAGGCATTATCCGATCAGGGATAATTTATATAAAAAAGCTTCGGAGGTTAAGACATGCATCACGGAAATATGTATTAATAAAAACGAATTATTCGAATACAATACTGTATTGAAAAGAAGTATTACATACGCAAAGAAAATGTACTACGAAAGGTGTTTCAAGTAGTACAACGCAAACAACGAAAACTTGGTTAACAATAAATGTTAACGTGTTTAATGTGAATGGAAAACAAGTCACAGATAAAGGAACCTTTGCAAATCATTTTAATAACTTCTTTACAAACATTGGGCCAGATCTCGCCACAAAATACACTATCCAATAAATGTTTCTTTTACAAAGTATTTAACTGCTAAACACAATTCAGAATAACCCGTTTTCCCAGCATGTTAATTTGATTGGCCAAAATTTGATGTTCAGATTTTTGCATGTAGACAGAACGAGTAGCACGTTAAACATGCGCACGTTACTGGTTTGTTGCGAGTTGGCAGTTTATTTTCTTTATTGCTATTTTGCATCGTGTCTAAAATATCAGCCTTCGGGTTGCCGTTTCGCTTCCTTTTGGTGGCACTAACGTTGTCATCGTTCAAGAAAATAAATGTGTTAACCGTTGCATCCGCTCGCTGTCATTTTGACAGCAATCTACGCATTCGACTCCAACACATGCTTTCAATATTGCTACAAACACAATTACAATGTTGATCGTGTCGGACAATTAAAATTTTGTTACTTCCTTTGGGAAGCAGAGCCAAACTTCAGTTTTTTTTATACCAAACCACACAGCAGTGTTTGGTTTAGCCATGGTTTAGATAAATTAATCACAAATTGGACTTTTGCTGATTCACTGGATCATATACCGAAGATGTGCAACAACCAATGAAACAGTGTTTAACATACAATGTTTGGTACGATGCCCACATGCTCGATGATACAAAATCATTGGTTTGGCATTTCGATCAGAAATAAAAGTTCAAAATTGCAGTTTTATTTCCATTTTGTGAAAAACAACGTCGGCGTAATCCGAATAATCAAATTGGTGTTGCCTTATGCTATATTTTCCCTATCCGGTGGCCATCTCTGATTGTTGCCATGAGTCTGGCAGACAAAATTTCAATATATTTTTATTCAGTAAGACCTACTGTACAACTTGGGCACAAACATTCTATTAATTATACATTTAAACTGCCATATATCTCCTTAAATACAGATATACACAGTCATAACACTCAAACTAGAAAAGATATTCACATTGAAAGAGTAAAAACATAATTTGCTAAGAAAACCATGAGATATAGTAATGCTCATGTTTGAACAACGCTTCAAATTTAATCATACACAAAATTCGCACTCATTCCTTGAATTGATTTACTATGTATGCTAAACAATTCATCATTTCAAACTACGATGGTAAATGTAAAATCCCAAATTGTTACACATGCCAAAATACTAACAATTAAAATTTAAAAAGGGAAGTAATCCTGTGTAAACATTTAATTATTAGTATTAGTATTTTTGATGATTTGAAATGAATACTGGGCACATAATGTGATGCTACGAGATATGTTTTTTTCTTTTCTTGTTTTACACGAAGGTGGCTCTCATGTTAGCGACATTTTCATGTCTTAACGATAGTCATCTACATACTTCTGGTAACCTCTATGCAGTGTAGCGCCCACTTGTTCGTTGGTTGGAGAGACTGCAAGTGATTCCATTCAAAACAAAATGGCAGCACCAGCAAGTGGTTCTGATTAATTGTTTCTACATGTCCAGAACATCTGACTGTCTAATAATTTAGTTCTGCACAGAAATAGCTTACACAGGCTGGATGTAGACAGGGTTTATCTTTACTGGTTATTTGTTGAAATGTAGGAGGGCTGGGTTGTGCCAGTCCAGGCAGAGTGATGGCGAAATTGGAATAGCAGTGCCACTCTAGGCAGATTGATGGTGAAATGTAACCTGGAATAGCTCTATGCCAAATGTGCCACGTCTGACAGATTGGTGGTTTGTATCACATGGAATTGCAGTGCCACTCCTGACAGATTGGTGGTGAAATGCAATATAGAATAGCAATGCTACTCCTGACAGAAGGATGGTGAAATGTAACATGGAATAGAAGTGCCACTCCTGACAGAAGTATGGTAAAATGTAACATGGAATAGCAGTGCCACTCCCGATAGAAGCATGGTGAAATATAACATGGAATAGCAGTGCCACTCCTGACAGATGTATGATAAAATATAACATGGAATAGCAGAGCCACTCCTGACAGATATATGGTAAAATATAACATGGAATAGCAGAGCCACTCCTGACAGATAGGTGGTGAACTATAATATGGAATAGCAGAGCCACTCCTGACAGATAGATGGTGAAATATAACATGGAATAGCAGAGCCACTCCTGACAGATAGATGGTGAACTATAATATGGAATAGCAGAGCCACTCCTGACAGATAGATGGTGAAATATAACATGGAATAGCAGAGCCACTCCAGACAGATAGATGGTGAAATATAACATGGAATAGCAGAGCCACTCCTGACAGATAGATGGTGAAATATAACATGGAATAGCATAGCCACTCCTGACAGAAGTATGGTGAAATATAACATGGAATAGCAGAGCCACTCCTGACAGATAGATGGTGAAATATAACATGGAATAGCTGCAATAGCAGAGCCACTCCTGACAGAAGTATGGTAAAATATAACATGGAATAGCAGAGCCACTCCTGACAGATAGATGGTGAAATATAACGTGGAATAGCAGAGCCACTCCTGACAGAAGTATGGTGAAATATAACATGGAATAGCAGAGCCACTCCTGACAGAAGTATGGTGAAATATAACGTGGAATAGCAGAGCCACTCCTGACAGAAGTATGGTGAAATATAACATGGAATAGCAGACCCACTCCTGACAGAAGTATGGTGAAATATAACGTGGAATAGCAGAGCCACTCCTGACATAAGTATGGTGAAATATAACATGGAATAGCAGAGCCACTCCTGACAGATAGATGGTGAAATATAACATGGAATAGCAGAGTCACTTCTGACAGAAGTGTGGTGAAATATAACATGGAATAGCAGAGCCAATTCTGACAGATATGTGGTGAAATATAACATGGAATAGCAGAGTCACTTCTGACAGAAGTATGGTAAAATATAACATGGAATAGCAGAGTCACTTCTGACAGAAGTATGGTAAAATATAACATGGAATAGCAGAGTCACTTCTGACAGAAGTATGGTAAAATATAACATGGAATAGCAGAGCCACCCCTGACAGATAGATGGTGAAATATAACGTGGAATAGCAGAGCCACTCGTGACAGAAGTATGGTGAAATATAACGTGGAATAGCAGAGCCACTCGTGACAGAAGTATGGTGAAATATAACGTGGAATAGCAGAGCCACTCCTGACAGAAGTATGGTGAAATATAACGTGGAATAGCAGAGCCACTCCTGGCAGATAGGTGGTGAAATATAACATGGAATAGCAGAGTCACTTCTGACAGAAGTATGATAAAATATAACATGGCATAGCAGAGCCACTCCTGACAGATAGATGGTGAAATATAACGTGGAATAGCAGAGCCACTCGTGACAGAAGTATGGTGAAATATAACGGAATAGCAGAGTCACTCCTAACAGATAGATGGTGAAATATAACGTGGAATAGCAGAGCCACTCCTGACAGAAGTATGGTGAAATATAACATGGAATAGCAGAGTCACTTCTGACAGAAGTATGGTGAAATATAACATGGAATAGCAGAGTCACTTCTGACAGAAGTATGGTGAAATATAACATGGAATAGCAGAGCCACTCCTGACAGATAGATGGTAAAATATAACATGGAATAGCAGAGCCACTCCTGACAGATAGATGGTGAAATATAACTTGGAATAGCAGAGCCACTCCTGACAGATAGATGGTAAAATATAACATGGAATAGCAGAGCCACTCCTGACAGATAGATGGTGAAATATAACTTGGAATAGCAGAGCCACTCCTGACAGATAGATGGTGAAATATAACATGGAATAGCAGAGCCACTCCTGACAGATAGATGGTGAAATATAACATGGAATAGCAGAGCCACTCCTGACAGATAGATGGTGAAATATAGCATGGAATAACAATGTCACTCCTGACAGAAGTATGGTGAAATATAACATGGAATAGCAGAGCCACTCCTGACAGATAGATGGTGAAATATAACATGGAATAGCAGAGCCACTCCTGACAGATAGATGGTGAAATAGCATGTAATAACAGTGCCATGGTGGCAGAATGTAGCCTGAATATAGCAAGGTATTAAGGATGATGCCTCAGAGCCGAGTGGCGTCCAAATGTATTTAGGGAGTAAGAATGTCCCATTTGGTAGAGCAGATGCTCCCTACAGTGTAGTACACAGAGCAATCCAATTTTCTGTAGTCTTGATAAATCAGGTTGGGCACGGACAGTTATTTCAATGAATAATGTAAGTTCTTGAATCTTCTTTATCGCTGACTGGACAGGGTCGAAGAGTTTGGAATTGGGAATATTTCAGTTGGAGATCTTAACTTTGGTTGACAGAATACTGCACAAATGCAAGTTTAGTTTTAAATACCACTTGCCTTAACATAACCATGGATGTTTTATCCCTTTTATGTAAGATACATAAATATATGTGGATTAAAGATAAATTAAATTGATTGCCGTTAGATGTTGACACAGAGTCAAGAGTGAGCTTACGAATTTGAATGCCTCTAACTGCCCTGCATTGTTTTGTATGTGTGTCATTTGCACCTTGAAGCTCACCTGTATATTGGCCTATTCTTTACGGTGACACACTGATCGGGGTCGTAAAGCATTTATGCCTACATGTGTACAAAGGCAGCCGACAGTTTGTTTCCAGGTCTTGTGCATTAACTTGCTGTCAGTTGCCAGTAATAATGTGACAAATAATGCTGAGCTTGGCAAATGTTCACCTTGTCGTGTTTCCAGTTTCACAACCAACATTTGCTTTAGGAACACATGCAGTTTATGTATTTCAGTGTTCTGTTTCCTTCTAGAGGAGATTGCCCAATAATAGTGTAGTAGTAAGATATATACCCACCACAGTATACATTTTCTGAAAGCTAAATGAACTAGCTATCCAATCTACCACAATTTACTGGCCTGACACATTGAGAGTTGCCATGGACATCAACAACTAAATCATGATATGTAGAACAACGTAAAAGAATGGTTTATTGAAATAAATGCCCCCTTGGAGTGGTATCAGATGTTTACAAGGCGGTTAGACTATTTATTACTCAGGATGACTTTACATTTATGACTAGTCTTTGTTAGCTAGCAAGTCAGCTCTTGTCACAAAAGTCAATTAAAGCTATTCTTGTACTAAACCAAAAAGTAAAAACAATTTGCCTTACTGTCGTGCCATCGCTTTGTTTGGTGATGTTGACACGAACAATGACCATAAATGCAAAATCCAGGTTTCTAGTATCTACACTGGTATTCCTCTAAAATTGGGTCCAAGATCAGGTACATCATATATGAATCATTGTTGTGAACTATTTTTGTTGATTTATGTATTATGTATTCAAAAATCATTGATGCCGTTATTGTTTTCTAAGTGGAGTCGTCTAATTCATTGTAAATTCCCCGGCCGAATTCACTTCGGGCTCTAGTGACATTCATTTGAACATTTGTTGCAATTCTCTTACTGACACATGTCACATTTCTAGTGCTTACACGCGTGTGTGCTAACATGCGTGTGTGCAGACATGCGTGTGCATCATTTTGCTCTTCCTGTCGGGATGTATCTGTCAAGGGCTAATGAAGGACATGCTAGAATCTTGTCTGTCTTCCCTAAGTTTAGTCTCTGCGATGACATGTCATTTCATCCATTGCCATGTATTGTTCATAGAGTTTTAGGTTGCATTGTCATATGTCTTGGCCCAATTCTCGTGGCATCTGTCTGCATATATTGCACCATAGTTGTCCATGGACCCCTTTTTGTGATGCCAGGTTTCCTATTCATTCAAACTGATCTTCCTTGACCAATCACTTTTTAATGGATATGGGTTTTGACCAGCTGTACATGTAGGTTACTGTCAACAGTCTGGCACCAGTTCATTCTCTATTAAATTAAAAAAGTCTTGAATTTGGTATATGTCATTGTATATGGGCATAATGGACCCTGATGAGTACCTGCCAATGTTCAAAGCTCAACATTTCTTTGTTCTTTAACAAGATTGCAAACAGACACCTGGCAATATGAGGCAATACTAGTACAGACTACATGACTTCATCACCATACTTCTTTAGATGACCCAGACAGCAGTATTTTGCACTGTCCCTTGTGAAAGTGACAATGACATTTATTTCTAACTGAATATTTTACTCTTTCATGTCATGGATTTCCTGGCATACACAAACAAAAGGATTAGGCCTGGACTGGTAACCAGTATTTGCTCTCGATATTAATTATATGTCCAACTGGACTAGGTTTAGTTACAGGAACTAAATTTTTTTTTATCTCAGTTATGGAGTTATTTCCGGTTATTATTGGTAAATATCACTAAATACCAGTTGCTGAATTTGAAAAAATAAGTGTCTAGTTAAAAGTAAACAAACTTTCACTATATGTTAGTAAATCAAAATGCATGATGTTCTATCATCCTAAAAAATTATTAAACTGAAGCATGTGTTACCACGACGTGTTTTATTAACACTTTATAGTGCACTTGTGTTCCCCCATATCAGTTACTGTTTACTCGCAAACATTAATTAACTACAAAAATGAGCAGTTAGAGTAATAACAAACAGCTCATACACTGCAGACAAAACTAAGTCTCTATTTAACTCATCAACTATATGGTATTTGTATGAATAAAATCCCGGAGATAACTGGGCCAGCTTTGGCAATTAGTACAGCTGTGTTGAATCTTTTTTATGCCAGGTTTTTATTGCTGCCCGGTTTTTCCCAGAAACATGCCAACCGTGCCCCTGTCAGTGGCCCTATTGGTGGAAACTACGCTGCACTTAGGCTCAGTTTAGATAATGCTAATAATTATGTGGCCGAGACAGGGTAACATTTCGCCACACAATAAGAAGACACGGGTCACACGGCTGTCACCAACACAGGCTTGTCAAAAAGAGCAGCTGACATTTCCATGTTTGTTGAGTGTTTGCTCTGCAGCCACGCACACGTCCTACCTCTGTCTGCTGAGGTGAATGTCACCTCCACTCCTGCGGTAGTCCGCTCACAATCAATACCTCCATGCGGTAATGAGCACCACCTTCGAAAAAAGGCTAACTGCAATTGAACGTTGATTAATTTACCACTAGACATTGTTTGTTTGGGTTTTTTCTGAGAAGCCATCTGATTTTAATGTTAAAGTTGATACACTTTACACTATAGTTCATTCACTGTGCACTGAGGATCAAATTAAGTATCTAATGTTTGTTGATATGACTATTGAAAAGCCTGTGCCATGTAATTCGGGCATTATCACTTGGAAGCTGACTGACTGAGTTTAGGAATGCAGATGGACCAACTATTTGGGAGGAGCCATGATTATGTTATTTTATTCCATCTGCTGTTATTTCTACTGAGAATTATAAATTACCATGGGGATGGCACTGTTCTACTGAATTAAATATTAATACACTCACTACATAATGCTACACATCTAAGACTGTTTTTGTTTATTGTACTTATGGGTCTAGTGATAATAAGATTTAATCAATTTAGTCAATTCTATGTAAAAACGTTGCTTTATTCCCTTTTTGGCAGTGATATGACCAATACTATAGGCAAGCTTTTCTTTTCACACAGTCTTGACATTTGGTATTTTTTAAATGTATCAAATTCACCCGTATTTTCAAGAAGTGATCCTACCAAGTCTTAAGACTGAATATAAAAGAACGGCATTCTTTGACCAGTTTGGCACTCATAACATGTTTCCATGTCTGAACACAACATTGTGGATTACGATGCTTAGAACTAATGTCTATTAATCATTATTTGTTAACAATACTTTCATCAGCAAAATGTTGTTGCCATATCACATGACCAGTATCATGTGACATGAGCTGCAGAAAGACAGGTGGGAGCTCTTGTTCAATGTCTTAGCTTAGGGCAGGCTTTGTTCTGTGGATATTGATGACAATCTCCCGTCCATCCTTCATAATGATACTTATCATGTGACACAGCTGTGGTGTGGTAAGAACATTTTGTAGATGAAGGCTATGCAACAAAATAAAAATATAAAAACGTTTCTTGGGAGGTAATGTAACACATTTTTTATTGAAATAAACCAAGAAATAGAAACTGAAAAAATTTGAACATGAGTGTCTGTAGCAGTTATTTATGGTCATGTAAAATAAAGAACCAGGAATAGGTACTGAAATTTTTTTTATAAAATGGTACCTGCACGTTGTCATGTTAATGAGATGCTAGTTTTGTTTGTTGTTTGCATGCATGAAATCCTGGGGATAATTGGGCCAGCATTGGCAATTAGTACAGCTCTTTTTATTGATTGGCCTTGTGACTGCAAGACAATTAGAAAAGGTGACCATCTGAAATTCTGCTTGGTTTTAGATAATGATATCATATAGCGCAGGTAAACACCGACCGATATCGTATATTCATGGTTAAGTTGCATGTAGATAAAGGAATGACGTTTTCTTACTAATACTGTCTAACCTCTTTTCCTTTGAACATCACAATTCGACAATAAACTAACAGTTTACTACAATATGGCACATGGTACATGACTATCTTTTTACCTGAGTCTTCTGATGGTGAAAAACAGATTAACGAGTTGGATGAAAGGTTAAAATAATTAGCACTTGCACATAATCTGTCTGAATAATATAAAAGACATAAAAATGTCTAACCACAGTGCCATCTTGTGTTAAAAAGTAGAAAGTGTCATAACATTTTTAAAAAGGTCAGAAAACAGTGGCAAACACATCAGCTGCTTGCAGTAGATGCACATCAATTTCAGTTCTTTCCTGAATTGTATAGATCTATGAAATTAGGCTGGTATTGTGCATCACATGTAGATGACAATATGTATGGCAGCCCTGCCTGCACGTCATGCTCATCCAGTCAGTGTACTTGTGGCGCCACTCTCTCTGAAACAACAATAAACACACATTATTTTTAGATACTGGACCAAGCCACCTTTGTCTGTCTTGCTTTTGAGCAGGTTGTATTCCAGGATAGTTTTTTTGTCCTTTTTCGGAGCATTGAGTGGTTGCATCTAATATCTATATGGGGTGCTGATGCTGTGTGTTTGGTAGCCTCTATAATATGAGATACTGTGTATTAGGAGTTTAATGCCAGCCTAATACACTATATGGGCCTCTGGGATTAAGTGTTATGGTAACAGAGGGACTCCATTTATTCACTATATCAACTATTGAATATGAATTCTACATCTGCCACAAGTGTACTCAGCCCTCTAAATTGCGACTGAATTGGTCGCATATGCGACTGTTTTTTCTGTTTGGCGACTGACACATTATGTACGGCGAGCAGGCGACTGCGACAAGTCGGTAATAACAGATCGTGCGTTGTCATTTGCTGTTTCATAAACCACGTGTTGTCATTTCTTGGAAACACCGTAAATGATACTGACTTTATAGGCGGATATTTTGACACAAACATGATTACTCTGCAACAGTAATAATTTGTTTTAGTGGATTTATGACACAGGATTTAAAAAACGTGCAAGGCAAATTGCTACGAAGTGTCATGGCGCCTGTTGTACCTCGTGTTGTACCTCAACCGACGTAAACGGGGACGCGAGCGGAAGGCGCTAACATAAATCATTTCGTGATCATTGTCTGGCTGTCCGCTAAGCGCATTGATGGCAGTTCTGTTAATGACTGTTATGTGTGTGTTTTGATGTGTCTTGTTATGTATGCTCAAGAATTGTTGTTCTTTCAGGGTCTGACCATAGAAAAAGCGCGAGCGGTGCTGGAGAGAGACGGGCCAAACGAACTGAGCCCTCCAAAAACGACGCCGGAATGGGTGAAGTTCTGCAAACAACTGTTTGGGGGCTTCTCGATGCTGCTCTGGTTCGGTGCCATTTTGTGTTTCATCGCCTACACGATTCAATCGATAAAAATGGAAGACACCCCTGGTGACAATGTAAGCAAGCTTTTATTGTGGGAGAGTAACTTACATCAGTATTGGGTTAAAGATAACGACAAGTTACACATAAAATTAAGGGGAACATTTCTTTAAGATAATGAGGTCCTCGGGGAAATCAATTATTACACAGTCCGTTAAATTTGAGAAGCTTTTTCAAAATGCAAAAAGCAAGACACTGGCCAACGCATCCCATGTCCTGGTGTTGATAGTTTTCAGTATATACACGATCACTGTTAAGGAATGAAATCCAGTTTAAAGTGCAAAACCAGGCTTATGAGCTGATAAGAATGTTAGTGAAACGGTGCCGTCGTTACGAGGTTAGCTTCGACCACAGAGTTATCCTTCTAGTGCAACAATAGATGTATTGTTCACAATACCTCGGGTCGGTTCCACTAACAATAACAATCTTATGAGCTCCTAAGGCTGATTTTGCTCTTTAAAATAAATTTCGTTCCCTAACAGTGATCATGTATGTATCGAAAACTGTCAACACCTGGGCGCGCCACCGAGATACGTGCTGGTGGGTCAAGGAAATAGTGTCCTTGGTGATACAACAGCGGCTTTTGCATTTTTAAGAGGTACTTAATTTAATAACAGATTTTGGATTAATGATGGATTTTTCTGTAAATGAGCTCATTATTCTGAGTAGACCAGTCCCTTTCTCATATATATATATATATAGAGTTAGTCATGAGAAATGTACTAATGGTATTAGTCAATTGTTTTAGTAGTAGTATACATTTCAGTACAGGAACAAGTAATCCCTAGAGACCAGCACTGCACCTATTACCACAGTTTTATATGCTCCAGGGCTGGGGTTCCTAATCTTTCCTAGTCACTGTAATTCAATAATTACCATTATCACTTGTCCATCCGTTGTGTAATTTTCCATGTTCAGTTGCATTGTGTTACCCTTATGAAGGTTATTCACAAGGTGTTTTTGTAACAAGCATGTTTACTCGACCACCTGTCTGCATTTGAAACTATTTCCACGGTCTGATTGGTTATAGATGCAGATCTATGTTCTTGAGTAGATTTGCCTGTATTCATCGTTGGTTAGCGCTAAAGATGGTCATGTGATGCTTTGGGTTTACTTTGGTTTTAGTTGACCCCTTTTGACGTGCTATTTTACATACAGTTCATCAATGTATTTATGCAGCTAATTTAATGTCATCTATTGGCATAATATGTTTTATGAGCTCTTAATTCAAATTATATTTTTATGCGTTTATTTTGTACACCGTGTCATATAATTGTTTTAGTAAAAGTTTTAGCTTTTTATTGTTTTGCATAATAATAAGATGATAAGGCAGTACTATTATTACATTGATATAAATTTGTACATCTGTCTTGTTTCGTTGTAATTTTTGTCAAACAAAGTTACGCAAGTCTATCTCAGATCATTTCCCCTTGCGTCATGTTGGCATTTAATACCCAAGTTCTGACAGCCATGTCTGGTGTCTGTAAACTACTATCTATGCAAGAACTGTACACTGTTGGACACTGTCAGCGGTAGACTGGGTGCTTCAGCCTACTAGGCGATCTTGACCTCAGCTTTCAAACGTGTGTGTGGAATCCTCCATCAGCGCACAAGGTGTGGGCAGTTCAAGTGGTCCCACTTAGTAGTCTCGCCATGGCCAAAATCACTCCTTGCTCAAGATGTTTGTTGTCCACTCATAAGTACTTGCCCATTACACGTGCCATCAACGTTAAATCTATTGGTTATATTTAATGCGACATTACTTAAGTTACAGATGGCAGGCTGAAGTTTGTGTGTGTGTACACAGACATACTGTTCATTTGAAGACGCCCGTGGAATGCTATTCAAAAACCCACGTGTTTAATTCGGTACAAATAACCGACATTCACCGCAATGCTGTGTGTTTTACGATTCTTGAAAGACGCCAGCCCGTGCTCCAGCATTGATCTTTCGGCACTGCATGAGCGTTCCCTATGCAAAAGCGTCACTGCTAATCTGATGTTGGCCCAAGGCTCCGTGGCTATTGATTTTTGTTGGCAACACAGCATCATTGTCTAGAGCCACAAGCAGTAAATGATATACACGGGTCTCTAGATGCATGATTGATGTTACGCTGGCAGCCTGAGGCACAGACTGGGCATCTTCTCACGGTCTTCATTTACCTTTCATTAGCGCAGTCCCAAGAAGGACTCATTCTCTTTCCACGAGACGTATAATATTTTTGGATGTCCTGCTGATCAAAATTTTATAGGATTTTAATCGAGATCTCTCAATTGTGGTTTACTTCTGTCTTATGTTTAAAGTGTTTCACCAGTTTATTTTTCACCTTTGACATTCAGTCATTTTATCATCATGTCCATCAGTACTGTGCAAGCTAGGAACTCGGTTGATAGTTGGCACCAGTGTTTGCTTGACTGCATTAATTCAGCTACATGCAACCAACTCCCCCAGTAGCTATTGAACACATTACACAACACCACAATCAGTTTGAAAATCAGTGAAGGCTCCTCTGAGTCTGACAGTGCAGCCTGTCTAATGCATTGTCGAACAGTACTGTATAATCACATATAGTTTAAACAAATAGAAAAGAATGTACTACATTTTATTTATTGAAATACTAATAAATACTTTGGAATACTAATAAAAAATGACTCCAAAACAGGAATATACAAATGACTTGTTGTGTTTAATATTTTGTATTGAAAGATTACTTACTTTTTTAAGGTTACTAGGGAGGTGCGGTTACTAGGCAGGAGTGGTTGCTCGGAGGGCGCGGTTTTTATGCATGAGCGGTTACTAGGCAGGCGTGTGACGGTGTCAGGCTGTGAAATAAGGCCGGTCCGATTGTCCAGGACGAGTAGTTTCAGTGACCGGAATAGTCCCAACAGACTAGTTATGATTACGTAAATTAATTGACGCTGTGTACCTGCTAGTTGGGTGTTGTGATGGAATAAAACAAAATAAGACAGTGAGTTAGCATTTTATCACACGCAGCTATATATTCCCTATGACCGTCGAATAGGAAATTTGCTGAGTGCTGAGATTGTAAATGGCGGCTGTTTACATCCAGTTAGGATAGGTAGTACCGCCTAGCGATCATGAGTGATGGGCGACAAGGACAAACATACATGCGCAGGTTACATACATCGTTACATGCTATCCCATCATAGTTGCATTATTCCCGCATCGGGTGATTATCTTGGCAAGTTATCAAATGCCAGCAATGTTACTGATTGTTCAATCGTCGGCTTCGGGAAAGGAAATGCTAATGAAACGACGGCACCCGGCTTCAAATTCTGCAGACATCGCCTTGCCCACTACTGCCGTTTGCTGTCCCTGATTAAACTAAAGTTATTTCTTCTGACGACTTTGCAATTGGATCTACAAAATCACATGCATTTGTTTCTATTCACGACACATTTAGTTGAACATTTAATTGAAATGAGAAACGGTTTGTTTTCTTGATTAAATAAAGCCACTTTTAGTTTTACTATGCACCATATCTGTCACATATATATGATACAACAGTATAGTGGTACCCCACACATTTATTTTTAAGGACTAGTACTAAAAGAACATCAGGACCAGTTGTTTGTGAGTCAACCAGTCCGACGGAGTACCTATCAGCTGAAGTCATCCTGCACCCTGGGTGTATTGTCTGCTTCCAGCTTTACCTCGGCATTGTGCTCACTTGTGTCGTCATTGTGACTGGATGCTTCGCCTACTACCAGGAAGCAAAGAGCTCACGAATCATGGACTCCTTCAAAAATCTGATACCTCAGGTATGTCAGTCTGGCTCACTGGTCAGTGCTTGTGTTACTGGTCAGTGCTTGTGTTACTGGTTATTGTTCGCGTCATTGGTCATTGCTCGTGTCACTGGTCAGTGTTCGCATCACTGGTCAGTGCTCGTGTCACTGGTCAGTCTTTGCATCACTGATCGGTGTGGTGACCTGGTGTTGATGTCATCAGTGACTGTCTCTGATCAATTGCAAGTGTCCACTGTCACTGCCTATCACTTGTCAGTCCTGATATCGTAATTTGATGACACTAGTCAACGTTGATGTCATCACTTGGTGACACTGGTCAGTTAATGTTAACTCAAAAGGTTTCTTCCAATTGTAAGTCACACGCATATGAGCTTGTGATGGTGTGAACGTTCATTAATTACAACTTGCAAACCTTATAGATGTTACAGCAACACATCACTATTAACATCACCTTTGCCCAAGTTAACCTCAGTGATGAAGTGACTCAGTGGGATTAATTTCCTATATGCTAATGTTACAGAAAAAATTGGAATTGACCTAATATGATCATAATTGCACGTTGGCTGTATTACACAAGTGTTTCTTTTGTTAAAACGACGTTCAGCTATCATACTAAGTGACTTAGAATGCATTGTGCAGTGTCCGTGCAGTAATAGTTGTGTGTCCTTGACCTTGCTTACCGTCCTTGATCTTGCTCACTGCCCTTGCAGTTCGCTCTGGTTGTCCGCAACGGCGACAAGCTCAACTTGCATGCGGAGGAACTGGTTGTTGGTGACATCATTGAGGTGAAGTTTGGGGACCGTGTCGCTGCAGACATCCGTGTCATCAGTGCTCATGGCTTCAAGGTACGTTCACGCACTAGAGCAACTATCTCAATAATTGTCTTGATCGATTTCGGTAGATTTCAGGCGAATTGGTTGTGATTATTTCTGAAAAACCAATCGTGCGAATGTGGGTGTACTGTGCACATAAGCCACATTGACACTGTTGACTTCTGTTTTTTCTTTCAAATTCTGCATAAATCCATGTTACATTTTTCTTTGACTGATTGAGTGTTCATAAAATAAAATATTTCATTCGCCATCTACCAGACTACAAAATATATGGACATCAAACAAAATTCACAGTGTTTTGTGGGAAATCTGCCTAACATAAAACATATTTGCTTTTCGATTGTTTGCAATTGGAATATATTCTTGTGAGACAAATACCAAAAAATATGTACTTTCTCACAAATTTTACATGCAAATTTGTATTAAAACACCATACAGTGTACCTCACAAAAAGTTTATGGGAATCTGTCTGATGTTTTGCAAGAAATACTTCTTACATTCTAAATGGGAAATTGTTTTGATAAATGATTGGTATGCATTATTTTGCCTTTCCACCAGCTGGCCACATGAGGTAACACAACATTAGTCACTGCTACATCAACAAGTGTTGACATTTATCTACTGTCGATAGTGAACACTATCTGATGGGCTTTCAGGACGTGACATTTTGAGAGTTTCTATATAGCGTGGTTACCTGTGCCTAGGCAGCTGGGGGCAGACAAAATGGGTCAAAGGTCACCCACCATATTGGTGCATGTGACTAGCTGGATTTTTGTTAATTGCAAACTGAACTGGCTAGCTGGAATTTTCCCAGACAAGTGGGAATTAACTAGATTTGTCCCCAAGTCTGCTAGACTGGGGGACAACTATATTTTTGTAGTTCATTTACAAATATGTTACATCTTTTTTGTTTGAAATACACTCAATTTTTAAATGTCGTTAACATTCAGTTGGTCAAATACAAATGAAGCGTTTCAGGGCAAGACATGATAAATGGCAATTTGCTTGACTGGATGAAATTTCCTAATTGTGTAAAACAATATATATGTATAAACAGTGTTCCAGCTAGGTTTTGAAAAGACAGGGTAGGGTGCACATGGCAGATGGAAGGCACTTTTATGCGTGAACGGCAGGGTACATCGTGGAGATCAATTTTCGGATAGTCAACTTGAGCATTTAATTAATATTATGAAATCGAGCTCCTGGCAGTATCAGAATTACTAGTTACTACTAGCTGAGTTACTTGGTGTTGCCCGGGGGGAAAAGGCTGTCATATGTACCTGACACCCCTACCTGCATTAATAAATTTTGACTGGTCACTGGCCTAGTTGTTAGGACAATGTAATGTTGTATATCGTAGCAATACTACGCAGTCACACTGAAACATCTTTTGTGGTAACCGCCTATATTTACCGCAAAAACAGCAAAATCGTGGCATGGTGAAGCCTGAAATTCAGAAAAGAAGGGAGCGCACCATGGCAAATACGTTGCTGAACAAAAAGTTTTATGACAAACTGCTATGAATAATCAGGTTGATCAAATATATGTGATTAATAATACAACAGAACATTTACATGATAAGTTCCAGAAATAAAAAACCAACAGTACGTACCTGCCAGATATTAATTACCCTACGAAATGCGACTGTTTGCACAAGCGTGTCTTCAACTTTGCAGTAAAGCAATTTCGCTGTTTAAAAATTGTAATTATTTCACTTAAGACAACTTTCCAAACAATCTGTTTCCACACATTTGATTAAATATATGGTATAGATTCAGAAGATGAATATGAATTTGTTATGGACGAGTTTTTCCAGGTTTTTTGTTAAAAACGATTGTTCCTATTGCATACGGCGAAATTTGGGACCACCTATATAAATTACAAACCCACAGATGGCGACCACTTTCAGTCGATGATTTCGACTAATTTAAAATATGACAATTTATTTTTACTCACCTAACTGAACAAATACTGGCCAAGGTCTTTGGGCCCTTTGTGCTGCTTTCTTAAGTTGATCCAGTTTTCTTGTTGCCATTTTTATACGGAGTGAGCATATTTTAACAAATTGGCACACTTCGATGTGATTCGGTCGAGTGTTTTGATTGGTCAAGACGTACGCGCATGACCTATTCGCGTAACCTTAAGAAGGCATGTTAGACCGAGTATGGCGATCATACGACATGATGATTGGCAGGACAAGTGCGATGGTGGCACTTTGGAGGGAGCTTAGAAAAGCACAGAGTGCCCAAACAAGGCACAGGGTGCAAAGTAAAAGGCACGGGGTGCATCAAAATGAGAGCAAGACGCAACGCCATTGGAAAAGGCCTAGCTGGAACACTGATAAATAGTATCTTTTAATATGGCAGGGGTATGTACCCTGATGAACGCATGCAATTTGTTGTGATACATAAAACCAGATTTCAAAATATTCAGGTTTGTCAAAAGTATTTCAACTAGTCCCGGTCTCCCTTACAATTGTTTTGCCCTCGTAGGTTGACAATTCTTCCCTGACTGGAGAATCAGAGCCCCAGTCCCGCTCCCCAGAATGCACCAGCACCAACCCACTGGAAACAAAGAACCTGGCATTCTTCTCCACCAACGCTGTCGAAGGTAGGTCAGGTCAAATGTAGGTCAAATCAACTGAAGACTGCAGTTTGAGGATTTCGATTTAACAGTCTCACATCATAACTTTTGGATTGACACAACAGACTAGTCAATTTCACATCTGTGTTTAAGTAAGCAAGAATGTGAGAAGCTATAAGATGGCGGCATCACTTTCAGATCGGAAGTAATTTACCTTACCATACAATCAAGGGAAGTTAGTAAAGGTGGCTACTCTTGTGTGTTATGTGTACATACCTTTTACCTATGCATACTTACTAAAGCATACTATCAGAGCTGGGACGTAACGAAATACAAGTACTTTGTTACTGTACTTGAGTAGAAAAGTTTACTTTTCATGAGTAACGAAGTACATTTTACTTGTAACGAAGTACAAATGTGTGTACTTTTCATAAATGTAGTGAAGTATCCATACTTTATGCATTCAAAATTTGGAGTTCCACAAATACTAGCAACGAACGATAATGCCTGAAGCCTGGAACTGGTTTCCGCCAGCATATATCTATAAATAAATGCTCAAGCTCAACAAGGCGTTTGTTTGAGGAGCCAGCCTGTCACTGTATCCTGCTGAAGATCCTGTCTTGTTCAATAAAGACTTAGTGTTTGTTTTGCTCACTACTGAATTTACTTGTTTGTTTGCAGTGGGTGACTATGGCAAAAGTTTTTTTATAAAAGTACTTTTGCATTTACTTCAAGTACATTTGTTTACTTTTTACTTGTACTTCAAGTACATTTTTCAAAATATACTTTTACTTGAGTAGCTTTTTCCAGAGTTACTTGTACTTTTACTCAAATACAAAATAAATGTACTTGTTACAGTTCATCATACTATCAAGGTTATTGTAGACTGTAACCTGTGTATTACAGCCACCCTCTGGACTGGCTGAAATTCATCTGAATTGCGAGGAGACCGTTATAATGACTTATATCCTATACTTTATTATTATGGAAATAATTTGGGACAGTTCCATTGTGACCTTAATTGTGAGGTGGCTGTAGTACTGAGGTGACATCAAAGCGAAGTTCGACTACTAATAAAACAGTAGTTTCTTCCCACGCAAATAAAGACATTTGTTGATAAACAAAGTTGTTTGAAATGTCTGACGTGCGTCAGGTACGTGCCGTGGTATCGTGATTGCAACCGGTGACCGCACGGTGATGGGGCGAATTGCAAACCTGGCAAGTGGCCTGGAGGTGGGTAAGACACCCATCGCCCAGGAGATCGAGCACTTCATCAACATCATCACGGGTGTGGCTGTCTTCCTCGGAGTTTCCTTCTTCGTCATCGCTCTCATCCTTGGCTACCAGTGGCTCGATGCTGTCATCTTCCTTATCGGGATCATCGTTGCCAATGTGCCAGAGGGTCTGCTCGCAACGGTCACGGTGAGTTGTAGTCACAAGGAGAGGTCGTCACCGACGCGGTGAGAGATTGTCATAGTCGCGGTGAGAGGTTGTCATAGCCGCAGTGAGAGGTTGTCATAGCCACGGTGAGAGATTGTCATAGCCGCGGTGAGAGGTTGTCATAGTTGCGGTGAAAGGTTGTCATAGTTGTGGTGAGAGGTTGTCATAGCTGCAGTGAGAGGTTGTCATAGTTGCGGTGAGAGGTCGTAGCTGCGGTGAGAGGTTGTCATAGTTGCGGTGAGAGGTTGTCATAGCTGCGGCGAGAGGTTGTCATAGTTGCGGTGAGAGATTGTCATAGCTGCGGTGAAAGGTTGTCATAGTTGTGGTGAGAGGTTGTCATAGCTGCAGTGAGAGGTTGTCATAGTTGCGATGAGAGGTTGTCATAGTTGCGGTGAGAGATTGTCATAGCTGCGGTGAGAGGTTGTCATAGTTGCGGTGAGAGGTTGTCATAGCTGCGGTAAGAGGTTGTCATAGCTGTGATGAGAGGTTGTCATAGTTGCCGTGAGAAGTTGTCATAGTCGTGGTCAGTAGCTATCTCTTGTGGTGAGAAACTGTCACCATGAGCAGCTGTCATCATTGCAGTGAATAACTGTCATGGCGAATGGTTGTCATGGTTAGCCGAATAGCGGCTGACACCATTATTGTGAATGTTATATTTTCCATGTTAGTTGTGATGCAGTACCAATGGACACTGTGCCTAGAGTTTGCACTTTGTTCTGTTGGCATTGCGTAGAATAACATCAAGGCACTATTAAGGCCTGCAGTTGATCAGTACAGCAGGTCTTAGGCTTGTCTTGCACATCATCATTGCTGCATGATACTCTCTGGATACCATGCTATATAAGAACTTTCCTTTTTTACTTTTCTGAAAAAATACTGTATATTAGATATATATATATGTGTCTATATATAAGAAGGTCACATCAAACTAAATAATCAATTTGCATGATTTATTTGATATATTTACCTCTCAAGAATCTTGGTTTTTCGATTTTTTTAATATTTTCTATATATTTTAACAGCATCGTGTGATCTTCATCAGCAGAACTTCTGTTGATGAAGACTGCGATGCAGCTTAAATATACAGATCGAAAAACCAAGTTTTTAAAGAGGAAAATATGTAAAATAATACAAAACAAAGAAACTGTATCATTATCGATCAATGCATTCAAGAATTTGCATGATGGTTGTGTAACGATTTGTCACCATGTTGACACTGGTGACGTTGCTTTGTCGCTGTTGTCAGGTGTGTCTGACACTGACAGCGAAGCGTATGGCGAGCAAGAACTGCCTGGTGAAGAACCTTGAGGCGGTGGAGACCCTCGGCTCCACCTCCACCATCTGCTCCGACAAGACCGGCACGCTCACGCAGAACCGCATGACTGTGTCTCACATGTGGTTTGACAACAAGATTGTCGAGGCAGACACTAGCGAAGAACAGACAAGTGAGTGTAATAACAGCCTCCGTACCTCGTTCAGGCCCATTATGTTTGATGTTCATAGCTCATTCAGGCCCATTGCTAATCATGTTGTTGGTTTACAGCGGTAGTGCGAATTTAGTTTTAATTGTGTGTACCCGGGGGTAGTCGTTTTAATAGAAGAGTGTGATTTTGTCATTCAAAATTATCGTCGAGCAAGGATGTCACAAAACTAAATTACAGATTTTCACAAATGACGTACCATGTACTCTGAGCTTGGTTTCAAAGGATTTAGGTGCAATAGAGTTATTATTTTGTTATAGTGGATAGTAGATAAGTTTGATTGAAAAAAAAAATTATTGTAAAAAGAAATGATTAAAAAGTTGAATTGCAGAAGCACTTAGTCATCTCACTCCGTGATGAATTATCGCATACGACTACTCCTTTCCTTCGGACATGATTCTTGGCGTGCCAGTTGTTTATGTCTACGTCTTGCTTTTGCCATCACTGCATCGACATCTCTGCGCCAGGTGTTTCTCAGCCTTTTCCCCTTTGCCTTGAGGGTTGCGGGCGCCTGTCTTGTAATGTGAAGCTCCTGGTAGTATAGCCTTGCCAGTTCCACTTCCTTCTAGTCTCATTTCAGTAGGTTCTTGATTTCTTCTTTCTCACAAGTCTTCATTACTAATTGTTTCTCACCGCCACATTCAGGGAATTCTCCTAAGATACTTGTTCACAAGACTTTGGATCTTCTGTAGAATAGAAAAGCTGCTCATGCTTTCCCTTAGCTACCCCTTTCCTCGCCATCTATTCTACCAGTTCTAACCGACATGCTTTCTAGATATGTGAACAAATTGTACTAAAACTCCTCCTTTTGGTGTAATTGGACAGATTTGCCACTGATTGTCACCATGATCTCTGTGATTTTAGTCATTTGGATAATGCAGATGCATTTCTAATTGTTTTACAGAAAATGAAATCGACCCTAAAATGTACGAAAAAGTGCTGTTATGGGATTTGAACCCACCACCTAAACTGTATCATTTGCAATTCCATTTAATTTTATTGTGTGATTTGTGTCAATGTTATACAAATTTAAAGTTGGTTGGAATGGTTTTATACACTAAACGTGTTTGCTCTCATAAGTCTTATTTGATGACTTAATTTGCCCTAGTGTTTTAAAAGAGATACCCCAATTCCCCATTCAGCTCTAAGGCGGCACCAATTTGATTATTCGGTTTACGGACCTGCCGACATTGTTTTTGACGAAACGAAAATAAAATTGCAATTTAGATCTTTTTTGATAGAAATACTGAATCAATGATTTTGTATTGATTCATCGCGCGTATAAGCATCATACCAAACATTGTATGTTAAACACCGTTTCATTGGTTGTCACGTATGTTCAGTCTACGATCCAATGAATCTGCCAAAGTCCAACTTGTCATTAATTGATCTAAACCATATGCTGCAGTGTGGTTTTGTATCAAGAAATTTAAGTTTGGCTCTGCTTCCAAAAAGGAAGTAACAAAATTTAAACTGTTCGACATGATCAACAATGTCATTTCATGTGTTTGAAGCGACGCCACTCTGATATCGAAAGTATGTGTACGTTAGTGCCATTGAAATGAAGCGCAAAGGCAACCTGAAGGCTGACATTTTAGACACGATGCAAAATAGCAATAAAGAAAATAAACTGCCAACTCGCAACAAACCAGTAACGTGCAATGTTTAACGTGCTACTCGTTCTGTCTACATGCACAAATCTGAACATCGGATTTTGACCAATCAAGATAACAGCTGGGAAAATGGGTTGCAGACACTCTCTTCAATGTCTGTATCGCATTGCATCACTTCAGAATAGAATAATGTACTTATATTTGGAGGTACAACAATCAAATCCTAATTATGCCAGTCAGATTAATATTATCACAGCAAGATATATCTGCCTCTAATCTACACGTCTATGGCTGTAATGTTAACACACCGTAATGGTATCTGCCAAGTCTTGTTATTAGTACTTGTTGTTCTAAGTCTTCCAACTTTTATTAAACTTTCGTAAAAGTATGTCTGATATGTTTTGATACAAGGCTAAATATTTTTTTAGCAATGTAATGTATGGCTCATATGATAATTCATGTATTTACACAAAAACACTTTTCTCGTGCAATGACTTTTATTTTTATTCCCCCCTCTTCCCTAACAAAAATGTCTAAAAAATCCATAATCCTAACAATCAAATTGGTGTGGCCTAATGTGACTTGATAAGTTTAATTGGTAAGGCTCCATTTAATGTTGGTGTTATAGATGCCAGCTATGACACGACATCTATGACTTGGCAGGCGCTCTCCACCGTTGCCATGTTGTGTAACCGAGCCGAGTTCAAGGTGAACCAACAGAACATCCCAGTCCTCAAGAGGTACGTCCACTCGACCACTTCTTGTCTTCTCATTTCTGGTGTTGGCAGTGCACTACACCAAGAGTGACTTTATACCAACAGATGTACTTGTTTAGATTATACAGAGAGAGATTTGGCATGATTGGCAAGGGACTGGAAAATGAGAGTGAAAATAAGAGATGGGGGTGTGTGAAGATGGGGTGTGGGCGGAGATGGGGGGGGGTGGAGATGAGGGGTGGGTGGAGATGAGGTGTGGGTGGAGATGAGTGGTGGAGATGGGGGGGTGGGTGGAGATGGGGGTAGGTGGAGATGGAGATGGGGGGTGGGTGGAGATGGGTGGTGGAGATGGGGGGTGGAGATGGGGGTTGGGTGGAGATGGGGGTTGAGTGGAGATGGGGGTTGGATGGAGATGGGGTTGGGTGGAGATGGGGTGGTGAAGATGGGGGTTGGGTGGAGATGGGGGTTGGGTGGAGATGGGTGGTCGAGATGGGGTGGTGAAGATGGGGGTTGGGTGGAGATGGGGTGGTGAAGATGGGGGTTGGGTGGAGATGGGGGTTGGGTGGAGATGGGGGTTGGGTGGAGATGGGGTGGTGAAGATGGGGGTTGGGTGGAGATGGGGTGGTGAAGATGGGGGTTGGGTGGAGGTGGGTGGTAGAGACAGCAGTGCTGGTTCAATGATGGAAGGACAAGAAGGATAACAAGATATCGAGGACCAGTATAAAGAGTATCAAGGCCAGCCTCACCCTGGCATACAGGGAGAAAGAAGAGAACAATGACAATCTGTTACTTCAGTGTTATATATAATGCAGTAATAATTGTAAGTTTTTTATATTAACAATATGTGTTACTTCTGGTGAATCTACTACCATCTGATTTTTGTCCAGCACAACACTTTGACTGACAATAACTGTAGTGTATACATAGTATTTCGAGGAATTACTTCTTTCTGATACTTTCAGAGGAAAATATATTAATAATACTTATTTCCAATCTAGCAGAATACAGAAAATTATGTGGTAAACATAATCATTTGTAATGTTAGAACATTGGTTTACAACACTGAACCATATACAGATGTATATTTTAAACTAGCCATCTTGTAACATTTATTTAAATGTTTTTGCGGCTGAACATTTAACAAATATGTGATTTATTGAGATTTGACAAACTGTCTAGTCCACCAGCATGTACCTTTGATGACAAAGAGGTGTCATGTTGGTATCATGTCCTGCAGGGAGTGTAACGGTGACGCGTCGGAGTCAGCACTGCTCAAGTGTGTCGAGTTGTCGATTGGAAAAGTTACAGAATTCCGTGCCAAGCACAATAAAGTCTGCGAGATCCCATTCAACTCATCCAACAAATATCAGGTATGCTGTTTCACCAGTGCCAGTTGTCGTATGTCTGTATGTGTCAGCAGAGTGTCACAAACTGTCAATGATACAATGTCATTTCTTTCAAAGGAGATTGGTTTCGTGGCCTTACCTTAACCTTACGTATTCTTTTTGGGCCTTATGGTCCACAAGGCTGCTGTGCATCTTCTCCATCTCGCTCTGTGTCTGGCTGTTCATTTGGCGTCACTTCTTGATTTCCATCAAAGTTGTATTAGTTCTTTTTAAACAGTTGTTTTCCAGGTTGTTTGGGGCGACCCACTTTCCTTCTGGCATCCTTGTTACTCGTGAGGCAGAAGCTGTTTTCATTTTCCTTAGCACATGCCCAATCCATGTCCATCTTCTGCTTCCTTCCTCACTGATCTTCTCTTCTTTTCTGGATGTCTATGTTTGATCTCACCACTGGCAATCTAGTTTTCAGCAGGAACTTTTCACAGGCAAAGCTGGGAGCGCGGCTAGTGTAGTGGTTAGCACATCTGCCTCACATGCCAGCGCTCTGAATTCGAAACCCGGACAGGGCAGGCATGATAGTTCAAGCACCCTGGCAGTGACCACCCTCAGTAAAGGTTGGCTTGGTGATAATGTTCTAAAAAAGGCTGACTAATTGAATGAGACCTCATAAGACCATTACATTATAACCACAATAATACAGACTAGTCAGTTAATAGAACGTTGCCGAGCCCTGGAAACAACTAGAACTAGAAGGCTTGAAATATGTTTTGTCTGATAGCCAGCCACTCCTTGTGTATGTGGAAACAAGCCTGATAGATATACTTACTATTTGCCCATGCATGAAGGTGCGATGGTGTATGTGCAGAGAATGCGTGCATGCATACTCTGTATCTTACAGGCATGAGTAACATAAAAACAGTTACCGTATTCGTTCTTTTTAGCGTACTTGCCCTAATTAGCATACAACCCGCTTTTCCAGCAGGGTCTGATATCGGTGTGTGACTAAAACTGATAACTGGATCCATCATTTATTGTAATTCCCTGTCAACCACTGACAATATGAGAAAGAGAGTCCCACCTGCATCCACAGCCATTGCAAAGTTTTAGTGTCCACAAAATCACCATCACATGGATGTATACATCACTTCCAGTTAGCTTCAGTTATGTTGACGTGTCTCATCCCGACTGAACTAAACTTGAAAGTATGCAGAGGATGGCATGGCCTGCTCTCTGATTTTGTCCGTGTCCACTGTCATGCAGATTGTTTGTCTTCTGCTGTCTACTGCTAACTTATCTCTCCAACAAGAAGTAGTTTTAATACGTGGTAACCATAAATAATTCACAGAAACATGTTTTCTAATTTAGAATGTCACGCGTGTCGATGGTGCCATATTTATAAAAAAAATGGAAATGAACGATCTAGTGGCGCCACATAGTAAAAAATACACATCATTTCCACCAAGTGGCGCCACCATTTTGTCAATGTGTTAGCCAACCATATTGTTCACCCTGGCCTAAGATACATTGGTCCCTGCACGTAATGATGTGTACAGTTCTCGAAATGAACATCTGTGTGACAGTCATCTGTTATACATAAGTTTCATTGTGTGTGGAAATTTGTTTATATATGCAAACTTGATTTATTATGAAATCTGCCAGTCCCAGTTAATTCCACGAATTGGTTTCTTTTCCCACGTTGTGTAATGTAATGTGGGACGTTCCTAGAAAATACTGAAATGTTCAACCGGTCAGGCTGTTTTACTAGAACTATTTATTGGTTGTTATCTTATAGTCAGTCCACTTTATAATCTTGTAGATGAGATATTTATTTGATTTTCATTTCCATTAGCATAGTACCTAGCAGAAATTGTCTGGTTTGCTTCAATTGCCTGTTTTCATGAACTTCCATCTTCCATGTGTATCAACTTTAATGTGCACTTTCTTATGTTCAATGTGGGTGAAACAGTGTAATGCCAAATAATTAAGTTTTGTGAATAAATTAAATAAATCTGGTAAATACACATCTGAATTGAGTTAATACATTAGATAGACATACACATTAAGAAGTTATATTAAAAACAAATTAAAATTAATGACCAAGTTAAAAACCAAAAAGTCCCAGTTAATTGCAATGTAACCTCTACTAACAACAGAGAGTTCCATAAGTTGTTCAGAAGAGATATTTTAGTAAGGTTTTGTCTATGCAGTGATACAGTTGCTAGAACATCATACTCTCAATCAAGAGAATCCTGGTTCGAATCCTGTGCTGCCATGTCAAATTTTGTGCAAGTTCGTTTACTCTACATTGCTCCAGTTAAATCAGCTGCATGAATGAGTACATGGCTATAGACTAATAGTACAAATCATCTGTGCATTAATTGCAGCATGGCTGAATGCTTCCCAGAAAAGTTGAGATGGTGTTTGATTGAGCAGGTCTGCCAGGGAGCAAAGTGTAAAGCGTTTTGAGCAGTCCTGGATATTGCACTATATAAGAACTTACCTTTTTTGTTATTCCTAATTACACTAACTATTGATTCTGCTATTACAGGTGTCGGTACATGAGTACCCTGGTTCAAATGACTCGAAGTACTTGTTGGTGATGAAGGGCGCTCCGGAGCGCATCCTTGACCGCTGCTCCACCGTCATGATGAACGGCGTGGATGAGACAATGACCCAGGAGTGGCGTGATGCCTTCAACCAGGCCTACCTCGAACTTGGAGGGCTTGGTGAACGTGTGCTCGGTGAGTCACAGATATATGCGTCGTTTTGGCAGGCTTACAGATATATGCGTCGTTTTGGCAGGCTTACAGATATATGCGTCGTTTTGGCAGACTCTTAACAAGAAATAATCTTTTGCTAGCCTTGGATTAGCGCGTGAATGGTTTCTGTGGAAGCCTTTCACATTTGTCACAGCCATTATTGGCGAGTTTAGTTGTTTTCTCCATGACAAACCACTGTTATTTGAGTCATTAATAAATAACAATTCTCGAAATGAACATCTGTGTGACAGTCATCTGTTATACATACGTTTCATTGTGTGTGGACATTTGTTTATATATGCAATATATTTGTGTGGGCCCCTAAACTTGGAACTATTAGTTAATCTAGTAGCCAGCTGGGCTCGGCCAAATTCCACCAGTCTTATCAGTTGTAATTACCTGTCTTGGTCAGTCGTCTGCCAGTCTTGAAGGCGGGCAGACAGGCCTAACCCCTGATGTCCCTGTTAGTGAGTGCAGTGCTGTTACAGCAGGGTACCCCGGGGTAGTTGGGTGAGAAAACTAGTTGCTCTGAGATTTACCACATTGCACGTGTGTGAAGTCAGTATCGTGATTTGGGGAGAAAACTGGCTGGTTGAGGGTGGAGGTTTTGGTCTTGGGAAACCTTCAGATTAGTATGCATGCGTAACTTTCTCCTGGAATGGCCTGGAATTGTAAAGCAAAAAAAGGCTACATATATACTAGAATTTAATTGAATTTCTTGGAAACCACACCAAGCTGCATAATATTTGGTACGCAATTATATTAGTATACGTAAAATACATGTAATCAAAGATTTCAGTTATATGAAAATGCACAGGTGTGTCATATTTTGTATCTGCGTCACATGGTTGATAAAATAAAGGTGCTGCCTAGTGGATTGTTTAAATGCGCCAACATCACTCTCAATGCATAGCTACATGCAGCATAAGATGTCCAGGCAATTCATTTAAACTAGTTCTGGAATATCCAAATATTCACGTTTTAAGTAACATCATGAACCCTGTTTGTAGTTGTGGCTCGGTGGTGTATGCTTTCTTTGTGTATTTGTATAGTATATGTTATGTATGTATACATGTGTGTATGAATGATATGTACTAGTGCACTGAGTTTTGCCTAAAAAGATTTGCGCTTTATAAGAGCTATCCATTATTATCATGACGACACCTGTAGTGACGAGTGTCTTCCATGTTGTCTGCAGGTTTCTGTGACTACAGCCTGCCTCCGGACCAGTTCCCGTCTGGCTACCCGTTTGACTCTGACTCTGAGAACTTCCCCCTCACCGGTCTCCGCTTCGTGGGTCTCATGTCCATGATTGACCCCCCAAGAGCCGCTGTACCCGATGCTGTCGGAAAGTGTCGCAGCGCTGGTATCAAGGTCATCATGGTAACGGGCGATCATCCAATCACAGCGCGTGCCATCGCTAAGGGCGTCGGCATCATCTCCGAGGGCAACGAAACTGTTGAGGATATCGCTGCACGTCTCGGTGTGCCCATATCAGAGGTCAATCCCCGGTAAGTGCACGTAGTTCTGTAACTTCGGTTAAATGGTGACAAAATCAACGCCTTGATGTAGGCGCAATATTGTCAACACAAGAGTCTTGTAGTCGACTTGGCAGACTTCTAGCTACTTATAATCACCACGTTTGAAAAAGGTCGAAAAAAACAATTTTTGTGTAAACATACTAACAACAAATTTGATCTTAAATACATTCCCAATCCAGCCCATCATACCCACCCACCATACATATTCCAAACAGTTCCCACAAACTCCAGTTAGCTTTGATATGATAAACATAGTCTACACTATGTGGACTGATACACAGGAAATTGGTTACGGATCATCTAAGAACGTTGATGTCCGATTTATGACGAAATTACTTTCAGACATCAATACTTTTTGCTTCTGATCGATGCTGTTAATTGATATCATCATATAAATGTTTACACACTTGTCTGAGGAGAGGGGGTGGGGGGCTGGGGCCAGATGAAAGTAATTTTGTCTGATATCGGACATCGACATTCTGAGAGGATCCCTTAGTCTCATTACATCATCACGCATTATTCATGGCACATCGCATTAGATTGTGCACTGTAGCATTCTGTCGAAATGAAACACCAAGTTACTTTAATTTTTGTTCTTTAAAATCAATTTCGCTCCTTAGCAGTGATTTTATATACTGAGAATTGTCAACACCAGGATGCGTCACTGGGACACTTTGCCGGTGTGTCAGAAATAGTGCCCTCGGTGAGGATTCTGTTTAATGAATTAGTTTCTCGATGAGCCCATTATCTCGCCGAGACGATGTTTGCGCAGCATTGCAAGCAACACGTTTGTGTTTGCAGCGACGCGAAGGCGTGCGTGATTCACGGCTCCGACCTGCGTGACATGACCCCAGCCCAGATTGACGAGATCCTCTTCTACCACACGGAGATCGTGTTCGCTCGTACGTCACCACAGCAGAAACTCATCATTGTCGAGGGCTGTCAGCGCCAGGGTCAGATCGTGGCAGTGACAGGCGACGGTGTCAACGATTCCCCCGCTCTCAAGAAGGCCGACATCGGTAGGTGGCGCCACTGATGCAATAATTATCGCTAATGTTCTTGATAGAATGAAAGTTCGGAGTTCTTTGTAAAATTACGCAAGTTTTAAAAGGAATATCGACATATGCAGCAAGTGCAATTAGGTCTTGTGTGATATGTTTTTTAAATTAAACCCACTAATGAATGTAGCATTGCAAGAGTCTGCTAATTAGCAAGTTTCCAGACAGCATTGCCCTCAGAACTTTCATTCTGAAGTCATGAAAATGTTCCTGCGGATATTCGTTTATTGAAGAGTACATTAGTGTTGTTGTCTCCCTTTAGGTGTCGCCATGGGTATTGCCGGCAGCGACGTGAGTAAACAGGCGGCAGACATGATTCTGCTTGATGACAACTTTGCCTCAATCGTGACTGGCGTTGAAGAGGGTAGGTCACGCAATTAACCCCTACATACATCAGGGCGCCAAGCTCATTTGTATGCAGTTGGTGTAGAAACAGTTAGAAAAAACAAGATATTCCTGCGATCTTTGGTAGTGGTTTAGGTATCCTGTGATCCTGCCGAGTTCTTTGATCTGCTTCAGATGCTCCAAGTTAAATGATGTTATAATCAAAAAGATCAGATTCAGTTTAAATTAGAAAACCCAGCAGTGCAGTCATGCTATTTGTTGTGTGCCCTTAGATAAGAAGGCATCACGTTAATAATACACTTGTATACCAATATAGAGCTTGCTTATATCTTTAGTAAACTGAACAGAAAGGCACCACAAAAGAATCTTTTTGATCATTAATTGGCATACATGAAAATCAGAGCAAGGGTCTGCCAAAGATTTAGAGTAGAAATGCAATTTCCAACAAGTACGTCACTTCTTTATACAATAGTTTCAGATGATTTCAAAATATTCCCGATCGTAAGCGCAGCTACAGAGCAAGCACACTTGGCCAGGTTAAGCATAATTTTTGAAACAATGAATATTTATATTCCTGGTAGTAGAAAAGATGTTGAATCGACATTTTATTTTTTATTTTTCATTGAAGCAAAGTCATTGCACTTTAGTAGGGACATTGAGATGCGAGAACTATCATGATCAACCTGGTCACTGTAACGGTGTAACACAGATTATTGTAAAAGTGTAAGACTGGTTGCTGTAATGGTGTAACACTGGTCACTGTAATTGTGTAACACTGTAACAGTGTAACACTGGTCAGTGTAACACTGATTGCTGTAATGATGTAACACTGGTCACTGTAACAGTGTAACATTGGTCATAGCGACAATGTAACACTGATCAATGTAACACTGGTGTAACGCTGCTGTTGTCTTCCAGGTCGTCTCATCTTTGACAACTTGAAGAAGTCGATTGCATACACCTTGACCAGTAACATCCCAGAGATCAGCCCCTTCCTCATCTTCATCCTAGCTGACATCCCGCTGCCCCTCGGCACCATCACCATCCTCTGCATCGATCTCGGAACTGACCTGGTAAGTCTTAAAACCATTTAGCCCAAGCCGTTTTTAAAAGTCCCCGTTTTTCCGCTTACTCTACTCGAAACATGACAATGTGAGGTGCGTAAGTTCAAACGTCATTTCTGATGTGTCTTCACAACTGTCCACTAGATGGCACCACAGCACAATACAGCATTTCATTTCTTGTGGAGTCAGATATAAACTAGGGCACAGTGTTCTAGCAGATTGAGCACCGGGGTGTCAAATTAGGGGACTGGGGTTCAAGTCCACCTCGTACCATTTCGAAATGTGGCCAATATTGTTCACCCGACGTCTCCTCTGCCGTTCAGAACAAGCTGGAGATTCTTGAATGTCACCAATGTTATCTTTTGTCAGGTGCCTGCCATCTCTCTGGCTTATGAACAGGCTGAAAGCGACATCATGAAACGTCAACCGCGTGACCCGAAACACGACAAACTTGTCAACGACAGGTGGGGCTACGATCCTTATATCACCTGCTCAGGTTGTTTTTCTCTTAGAGAAGTTGTCAAAAACGTAAATGTTAAGTATTGCTTCTTTTATCTGGTGTTTGTGTGATTTTTGTCTTAGAAAAATGTTGGGAATGTTTTGTGATTCAACTGAAATAATAGACCAAGATTAGTAAATAATAAACATAACTAAGTCATCATATAAAAATACGTACAACATCCAGTGTAGAGTTTAGACAATGCATTTTAAAGTACTTGTACTAATTTGTGATTAAGTTATGGCAGCAGACTATTGTAGCTCATGACTGTGATGCCATGCCATGCTTGATACTCATGACTGTGATGCCATGCCATGCTTGATACTCATGACTGTGATGCCATGCCATGCTTGATACTCATGACTGTGATGCCATGCCATGCTTGATACTCATGACTGTGATGCCATGCCATGCTTGATACTCATGACTGTGATGCCATGCCATGCTTGATACTCATGACTGTGATGCCATGCCATGCTTGATACTCATGACTGTGATGCCATGCCATGCTTGATACTCAAGACTGTGATGCCATGCCATGCTTGATACTCATGACTGTGATGCCATGCCATGCTTGATACTCAAGACTGTGATGCCATGCTTGATATTCATGACTGTGATGCCATGCCATGCTTGATACTCATGACTGTGATGCCATGCCATGCTTGATACTCAAGACTGTGATGCCATGCTTGATACTCATGACTGTGATGCCATGCCATGCTTGATACTCATGACTGTGATGCCATGCCATGCTTGATACTCAAGACTGTGATGCCATGCTTGATACTCATGACTGTGATGCCATGCCATGCTTGATACTCATGACTGTGATGCCATGCCATGCTTGATACTCATGACTGTGATGCCATGCCATGCTTGATACTCATGACTGTGATGCCATGCCATGCTTGATACTCATGACTGTGATGCCATGCCATGCTTGATACTCATGACTGTGATGCCATGCCATGCTTGATACTCATGACTGTGATGCCATGCCATGCTTGATACTCATGACTGTGATGCCATGCCATGCTTGATACTCATGACTGTGATGCCATGCCATGCTTGATACTCATGACTGTGATGCCATGCCATGCTTGATACTCATGACTGTGATACCATGCCATGCTTGATACTCATTACTGTGATGCCATGCCATGCCATGCTTGATACTCATGACTGTGATGCCATGCCATGCTTGATACTCATGACTGTGATGCCATGCCATGCTTGATACTCATGACTGTGATGCCATGCCATGCTTGATACTCATGACTGTGATGCCATGCTTGATACTCATGACTGTGATGCCGTGCCATGCTTGATACTCATGACTGTGATGCCGTGCCATGCTTGATACTCATGGTTGTGATGCCATGCCATGCTTGATACTCATGACTGTGATGCCATGCCATGCTTGATACTCAAGACCTTTCCACTGTGGTATAAAGTGGTCTTTTAAAATTTAGGTTATGAAATTGTTAGCCGAAGTGTTATATCCTCCTTGTCACCCGCCGTCATCACTGTACGGGCATGATGGGATGAATGTGGGAATGGCAGTTATATTTTATTTTACTCTGATTGTCTGTTTTATTAACTTTTATAACAGACCACATGACAAAGTTCTCTTTTGAGAAATTCAGTAACGTATCTTGTGGTGTGTTTGCAGATTGATCAGCATGGCATACGGTCAGATTGGGATGATCCAGGCTTCGGCTGGCTTCTTCACGTACTTTGTCATCATGGCTGAGAATGGCTTCTGGCCGTCTCGCCTGTTGGGACTGCGCAAGAATTGGGACTCGAAGAGCATCAACGACCTCGAGGACTCATACGGCCAGGAGTGGGTGCGTGTCATAGCAAGGATGTGCTGGGCATGTTGGAGGAGTCTCCAACATTTGTCTTAAAATGAGTTTGAATAAATCTTCCCCTTGGTGGAGCACTGTAGCAGAGGACTGTAGTTCATCGGACTTTCTATAGAGGGAACCCGGTTTAGAATTTGCCGTTAATTCATGTGTTCCTTCAGTTCACTCAGCTGTATAAATAAGTACAGTGGAGGTGGATATGTGTATTCTTGCAGTATTTGCCGCGTGGCTGAATGCTTTCCAGAGAAGTCGAGATGGTGTTCGTGTGAACAGGTCTATCAAGGTGTAAAATATAAAGCGCTTTGAGTAGCTCTAAAGACTGGATACTTATTTTAGCAAGTATTTGAAATGGACATAAGAAAAGGTAAAACACTGTATTTTTAAGATGTGACTACTCGATGCAGTTACAACTGAACTGTGGACATTCCATTGTTTTTTAACACGATTTCTAACCAAAGTAAAAAATACAGATGGCAAGTGGACAGTGAATCATTTGGCATTTCAGAGCTCAATTTGTTTTATTACCAAACCAGACTCCCTCCAACTGAAGTGCATCCACTACACTGATCAACACCTACTGGGCTATGCCAGAAGTTGGCGTGATGTCATAATCATGTAAACTTGAAAACTTTCCACTATGTTGATTCCAGTCGGTGTCGGTCGGACGTAGTAACATTTTTTTGAAATTTAAGTGATTATGATGTCATGCCAACTTCTGGTGCAGCGCAGTTAGTGTCGGTCGGTGTAGTGGATTCAGTCGGAGGGAGTATGGTTTGATCTGATCTGGTTGGGCAAAACTTGCCAGTGTATTCCAGATTGCCAGCACCAACCCACCCTTCTTCACTGGTGTTGCTTCATGTGCAACTTGTTGATCGTTGTTGTTGATGTTTCGGTGTTGTTGATTGTTGTTGTTTGTATTATTGATTGTTTGTGTTGTTGATCGTTGTTGTTTGTGTTGTTGATCGTTGTTGTTTGTGTTGTTGATCGTTGTTGTTGGTCGTTGTTGTTTGTGTTGTTAATCGTTGTTGTTTGTGTTGTTGATCGTTGTTGTTGATGTTTCGGTGTTGTTTATTGTTGTTGTTTGTATTATTGATTGTTTGTGTTGTTGATCATTGTTGTTTGTGTTGTTGATCGTTGTTGTTTGTGTTGTTGATCGTTGTTGTTTGTGTTGTTACAGTCCTACGCCCAGCGCAAGGTGTTGGAGTATACCTGTCACACCGCCTTCTTCATGGCCATTGTCATTGTGCAGTGGGCTGATCTCATGATCTGTAAGACTCGACGCAACTCCATCATCCACCAGGGCATGACGTAAGTACCACTGTTAGTCACCAGGGCATGATAAAGTACGCGTGTCTGAAACGTATGCAAATTAGCCAGTTGTGCCTCAATTGGTAGATTTGTGAACTGTGTTGATGAACCAATGTTGTTCGGCAGTGTCTAAAACACTGAAAATGGCACAATTGTTGGTCCATTTATAGGTTGTTTTGGGAATGAATATTGGGAAACTGTGTGTATGCTAGAAGAACAGTAAGCTTTCAAAGGATACCATTATCACCGGGATCGCACCAGCTATAAAAGTGCTAGTGACCATTGAATTGAATGCTTTTAGATGTGTTTTTGAGTTATACACTTTTTGCTTGCTTATCTATTTTTGATATTATTATATATGTGATGAAAAACAAAGAAAACAATGTAAAACATTTACAGTGTGAATAATTAACTTGAATTTGCTGTGCAGGTTAGTCTTGCCCTAAATCTCTACACCTGTATGTTCACTTGATACTGATGTAATGTACTGTGTGTTTCAGGAATTATCACTTAACCTTCGGTCTGTTCTTTGAGACAACACTGGCGGCATTCCTGTCCTACTGCCCTGGTCTTGACAAGGGTCTACGCATGTACCCTCTCCAGTAAGTATTCTCTACGCACTACTTCACTGAGCTATAACATTATATAACTTAATCTCACTGTTTTGTCTGTCTGCTGCATAGCTTAGGAGGAGGGACTGAAACACGAATTCATTCTTGGAACTAGACCCAGAATGACCTAAACGCAGATAATTTGGTGGTAACAGATGATACACTTTCAATGTTAATTAAACACCTAATTAGCATCTTATTGCACTTGAAATTTACTGAGAGGAGCTAAACCATCGCAATCATGCATGTGACATCAAGTGTCTTGTGTGAGAAATCATATATCGCGTGTGTGAAATTAAAGATATATTGCTCAAATGTTGGGTTTCTCTCGAAAGAAATAATGTGATGCGTTGTCTTGTAGCATCACCCGCTGTCTCGTTCAGATGCTGGTTTCATCATGTCATGTGACGTTGTGTTGTCATCTTGCAGTTTCACCTGGTGGATCGTTCCGATGCCGTTCAGTCTCATGATCTTCATCTATGACGAAGTGCGCAAGTATCTCATCCGCCAGTCCCCGGGGGGGTGGGTGGAGCGGGAGACCTACTACTAGCGCCCTCTGCCAGGCTTCAGTGTCCCTGGCAACAAGTCGTCATCGTTGATGCCTGCACCTTCCAGGACTTGTCGTCAGCCGCGGCCACCATCGGCCAGTCCTATCTGCACAATGACTTTGTTGGCACCTCCCTCAATAAGTGGCTACACAGCAGCATTCCCATACGATGACGTAGTGCCGCGGCCTGCTAGGAAATCACTCAGTCGCGGTTTTCACTTCTACTAACACCAGTAGGTGGCGTCCGACACCCAAGCGAGGTCATCGCTTGTGTCGCCGTGGCGCGGTATAGCAGTGAAGACCGTTGCCCACGTAGAAAGTAGCCCCGTCATGAACGTGTGTATGTCTGTATGCGTGTCTGTGTCTGTATGCTAGGCAGGCAGATGTTTTTCAATCTTACATGTGTAAATCATGTTTTTGCATGTAGCTGAATTTACCGTTACGAAGCGGCGCGGTCGGCGTGACGCGCACGTGCAGCGACGTACCGGTTTTTTATTTGTCCTATGTTTGTTTACAACTTGATGATGGTAGTAAGAGTGACTGTATTCGGAAGCGACGACTGCATTGTGTCGTTTGCCATGTTGGACGGCATTGTAGGCAAGGTCTCTTTCTCTTACGCTGTATATTGGCAGGAGCCGTACACGTGCGTGTCGGGCGATGCGGCAGCATGTACAAATGCAAAAATGCAGGACGTGTGCAAACGGGTGCCGCTTACCACCAGTAATGCTAGTTTGAATGTTGTACAGCGACACGTGTACTCGGAATAGAAGCGATCGGTCGACACTAGTAGCGCACTTTAGCAGGCAGTCTGTGGAATGGGTCAGTCACCTTTGTTTTTTTAACGTTTTTTCTTCATGTTTTAACCTATTTGATAGGTCATGCGTCTTAGTCGCCACCGTCACACATATTTAAGGCTGCCGTGCACGATTCTTGTAGGTAGCACGTAGTCGGACGGTCCTTGGAAGGGGAGGAGGCTAGTGTTTCTCTCGCTGGCACCAATGTAATATATGTGTATATCATCGAGGCTGCTAGTATTGCTATATTAGTTGCTGTGGGGACTAGCTCATCCAACGTCGACTTTGTAACCTGCTTTCTCGTCGGGTAGTGTGCATGTGTGCTCCAGTGTTCCCATCGCCACCGCTGTGTTTGCCGCGTTCTCATCCTCACTTTGGCCCTCTGCCACCACGTGTTGTACCCCACCCAGACATGCGCTGTCTGTGTGTGCCCTTCACCGCCAAGACCAACCCCTGTTTCTGTCCGTCTTTGCGGCAGTTTTATAAGCTTCTCCCTACCTAGATATTTCCTCGCGTCCAGACCAAGACAAGATTTGTGCACACTCCTCACATGTTTGGCGTTTGGAGTTTGCTATGCAATTTTAAATTGTGATGTGGACAGATTTCAGTGTGCTATCACCCTCCACTAGAACAGGAGTACCTGATTCGATGAACAGCAGTGAAATTGTCAGTAGCAACAAGCGACAGTAGCAGTAGCGTAAGCGATACGAGAAGTGCGATTCACATCTGCAGACAGCAGCCACGATCTGCTAGAGTTGGTTTTTTGTTTTTTGCTGTAGTCGTGTATCAATGCAGTTGGTGATGGTGTACTGTGGTTATTAGCTTTAATCTGTTACAGTTAGAAGTAAGTTATAGTTAGTGTGCAGAAACCTTGAGGTTCATATCGTACGCGTAGCATGGCATTCGCGTGAACTCGGCGTAGACAGCCTCACTGATATTCGGTCCTCATCTTCATCAAAACCTCGATTGTGACTCTGAGTCTGGCAAACTTTGGCCTCCGCAGCGACTATCCTCTTACCGGGATGGCACCCAACCAACTGGTGGTTATGAGCGGTTGGTTGCGTTGCCATGCCAAGCCAAGCCAATGGGGTGGCGAATATTAACCCAGTGCAGTCCAAGATGGAGGCTCGTTTCGATGTGCTGTAGCTCAAACGAACTGAGACGACGATGCCAGCAATCTCTGTCAAGTTATTACTTGACTAGGACTAATATGAGTAACTAAGTTGTCACAGCTACTTTTGTTTGTTAACAGATTAATCAGATTGCCTTGAATAAATGTAACAGGTATTAATTAATAAAGATTCTTTCAAATGTTTTCCCATTGTTGTGTCATGCACTCTGACCTAGACGACAGTACGTGTAGAGTCGGTTGTCGTCAGTTTCATCTGAGGCATCGTGTCTTCTAGACGCTAGATATGTGACTGGTTATGACGTTTTAGACATTAAGGTACGTATTGGCAGTATTGGGTTCATATCAAAGGGCAACATTTCAGTTTTACAGTGATACCAGTGTCACGCATGTAAGTCGATTCGTTATAAAGTTACTGGTGGGCGAACCATCAGAAGAATTCCTCATTTTGAGACAGACAACATAAAAGTGAGGTATTTACATGTCAAATCATATACAGGTGTACCATTCAATTCAAAACATGCATCGTCATCAAAAACACAACTCCAAATTATTTAAATGGGTAGTAAATTGTATCTAAAAATGCAAGAAACTGAAAATCGATACTTTCACTGCTGTGAAATGTTTTTTTTTCTTCAGTTTTGTGAAATGTACCTCGTAGTCCGAACCATTGCAGCCTGTCACATGTGAATCACTGTTTTTAATTAATTTGCAGAGCAACTTGAGGGGTAGCCTGCTATGGTGACCTTCCTGCTGGTCCACACCTGCTACATACGCTGGATACGTAACGGTTTTCTTAAGGTAGCAGAATCCCATTAAAAATGTGACTCTGAATTTGTATATATTTTTTTAAATGCACTATAGTTGTAGCTTAATTATTGCTAAACAAGTATAAAATGACAAAAACCCACCCACTGCTTCTAATTAGAAGAAAAAACCCTAGTGAAGCTGGAATTTGTTTATGTTCCATAGCCACGTATTTTACCCTCGGATACACGTATTTTACCCTTGGATACACGCATTTGTATTTAAGATTTTTAAATAATTCCAAAAACAGTACATTTGTGAAGGACTGTAGCTCATTTTAAGAATGCAGTGCAAAACTTTAAACGCATTTTACTCAACTATCATTTTTTCGTTAATGTGTTCTATACCTTCAAACATGTTATCTCCAACACCATTAAAGATATTGCTCTGATTTTTTCAGCATTGTTTCTTTATATAATTGGCTAAAGAATGATGGAACGATTTTGTGTTTAAATGGTGGAATGTGATTTTTTATTAAGCACGAATATTTAATTAGGCGCTAGAATATAAGAAAACATTGTATAAATGTTGTACAAATATTTAAATTTCTTTTTTGTAATATCTATTTCCCTCAGAATATTCCTTTATGTGTTATCTTTGACTGTTGTTAATTTCATATCCCTGCTGCGTATAGTTAAAGTTTTATCATGTTTGAAAATTGAGCCCCTTTCGACTGTCGCGGCAGCCATATTGTCAGCTAATTAGAATAATTTATGTAAAAAAAATAATTTCCTACCAAATTTAAACCATGTGCTATTTTATGGTACATCAAGTTAATGACAATATTATATGGTGTTAAAAGTAGTTCAAAAGTGATCCTGCTACCTTAAAGATCCCAATTCAGTTCTTTTCAAAATTATTTTGGAAACTCAAAATAGTATCCACTACAACATGTATCTCGGTTTGATGAAATGTTATTAAATTAATTTATCTAAACAACATGCAAAACAGGCTCAATAATATAACAAAACTGTCCTCATTCTGCATGTTACCTGATATAGTGATGATCATAGATCTTGACGAACAGCCTTTAGTGTCTGGAAATAATTGACAAACCAAAATGTGTGTATGTATTATTGTTCACATTTATTGATAACCAGAGAAAATAAATAGGTAACAAATATGGCTTTGTGCACGAACATTAGATATAATCACAATGACTTTGTGCACAAACTGTAGCTCAGTACACCGCCATCAGCGGGTACATGCGAGATGGTCTAGAAGGTATTCTACAAAGTACCCTGTTTCATGTGTTGTCCGTTCCACATATATGCAGGACCTTGTATGTGTGCAGGAAAAACAGTAATTACAATTACGTGAAATTATGTTTACATACATATTAATAATTAAACAACGTGTTGATGCCGGAAAAGATAATGCCGCAAGATACTGCACGACGGAAACACAGTAATACAAACGACAGCTAAATTAAATAAGAAAATAACTGTACATGTACTTGACCATTTCTCAATATGCACCAGTGTTTGGCACTTTCTGCACCATTTTCATGAAACTCGACCTTGCTGCTGTATTGTTATTATAGCAATAACTGACTAAGTAAATTGTGCGCAATCACTTTTCATCTGGGTGCATCAACGCCATATAACTTATCTCGTTAGCATCACAAAGAATGTGGCGATCGTATACTTGTTAGCCTAACCCTGAAAACGACCACACAACCGCCAAATTTCTCCACTTATCTACCATATAAATATGTTTGCAATCTACCAAATCTATACATTTATAATATGTAAATCTGCATGCAGTCTGGCGATATTTCCTGCCAGATGGCAAGGTTCACTCACCTCTTTCTATGTGCATTTGCTTTCTTGGACCATTGGCCCATAATCTACCACTTAGCGATGTATTCAACATACAATGGTAGTTATTTGGAGTTATTAACTTGATATTCTCGATATGGTATCACCTGTTGGAAAAAAAATGGAAACGGTGGACGAGTTTAGTAAGAAACTCTGCAGAGGGCACCACTAAATGGATTTAAAGGCGTCATTAATAAGTTAACTTACGGTAGTGACGCCATGCGGAGTTGTGTGGAACTGTTGCACTGCAAAGCTTGGCATAAAACAAAAGGTTTATTTTGTTTGTAAATTACAAGGTAATGCAATTTTGTGTTCACGTGTTATGTGTAGATCTATGTGGAGAAGTGTGGTTGGCGGTTGTAGTTTAGATGGTCGTTTTAATGGTTAGTTGTTTGTTGTCTATGGCTTTGCCGGATTTGGCACTCACTTCTTGACAACACAACAATCTGCCATGCAGCGCAATCACATTCTACCTGGTATCAAGTTTGTACCAGACGCACGAGTCGAAGAGAGACAAACGTACGCTGCCTTACATGAATTCGACAGTAGATTGGTAGTTGGCAGAGCTAAGCCGTAGGAGTCCACAGTCATGTGACGCATTTAACACGATATTGCACAACCTATGCCGTTAATTCACCCTCATAAGGCCAACGAGCACACCTGATCGATTGTTATTACCCGATCAACAAGGGTAGAATGTTAATTTTCTAGTTTTGCATTGCTGACCAAAATGACGGTCCGCAAACCAGGTTATGTTGAACAGCACATAATCAGTCGCCAGGTGGTGCTTCAAGTGTCGCATTCACTTCGTTGGTCACTAGATGGAGCCGCAACCATCTCGTTGGTTGCCAGATGGAGCCGCTGCAGTCATACGCCAATCTCTTCATTTTCAATCACGGAAAACGTCCGTTTTTGTGCGTCGTGGTGACGTCAGACGATGGCCGACTCTTCATCATCGAGGGACGTCGAGAAGAACGGACTGACGGGCGGGCTCGTCTCACTCAGGTTCCTGTTCAAGAGGATACCAGAATCGCTGCTGGAGGAATTCGAGTCGTGTCGGTTTTTTATGTCCTATAGAAGAGAAGACATGCAGGCTAAGACTGGGACGCCCTCACGCGGAGTACGAACTGATGGATCGACGGGGTGAGTTGATTGGAACAAGTCAAATGAAAGATACAAAACTATGATTGGTTTAGACGGTATATTTGTACTCCGGAAAGTAAAGATCTGCTCTTGAGATTATGTTTAAATCAACAGTGCACGTTGACATAGGTGGATCCACGACTACAGAGTTTCCCCTAAGGTTTCATAAGTTCGCAAACTCCAAAAAGTTGTACGTTTAGTATTGGTTCAACCCACCTCCTACACCATAAATATATGGTGTATGACTTGCGATTTGTACGACCCAAAATTGCTATTAGCCATTAACATGTTATTATTACCACTGTCAATTAACACCGCTACGCGGCGCCACTGTAGCAATATATTTTCAATGACGACCAAACCACCCATCTAATGTAATGCTTAACGTATTTTGGGACTTTGTCAACCGATGCAACCACCCTTAAGTTGCCACTTCACCCACCCAGTGAATGTAACCACCCTTAAGTTGCCACTTCACCCACCCAGTGAATGTAACCACCCTTAAGTTGCCACTTCACCCACCCAGTGAATGTAACCACCCTTAAGTTGCCACTTCCCCACCCAGTGAATGCAGCCATTTGAGTGTTGTTTAAGTAACTGTTATTGGGCGATAACTGAGGTCGAAGCTAAACCATACACGAAAGTACACAATCAGTCCAGTCACTATTTATTCAGTAGCCATGGCAGCTAACGTAATATGTGTGTTTGAGGGCATGTAAAAAGGGGTAAAGCGCGCTCGCACACACACACACACACATGCACGCACGCACGCTCATATGCGGATACGCGCACATGCGCACACCCGCACACATACACGTATACATACATTATCATCATATCGCACGCACGAACGCACGCGGGACTCGTCTACATACTAATTAGCATAACATTATCAGTCAGAGCCTATTGCTCGAGGTGCTTAGTCTTCGCACGGTACAGGTAGGACAGCATGTGTCAGGCGCCGGTAGCAAAACCGAGCGATATATGTTTTTCAGGTTTCCCTCGAAGACAGTGCAGCGTCCCTAGTGGAACTATAAAACGTTCCGAGTGTATTTTTTTCGGAACTACATGACGCCTCTAAGGGTATTATGGTATTAAACAATTCCCCGCCAAAAAAATTTCCTCGGAACACTCTGCGACAGTAATTTTCCGGAAACATTCCTCGCGGATATCTATGCGGTTAGAATGGGATTGAATTGTTCCTAGTGACTTAGGCCTACTGAATTGGTGACGATTTAACATAATATTGCCGATTATAATTTCAAACAGCCATGGCTGCAGCACTGAGTCGCCCTTGGATATCAAAATGTTTGACAGAAACACCCATAGCGACCAAATATTTAACTGGTTTAACATAATGTCGCCAACATTCGTCCCAATACACCCACGGCGGCGAACATTTTATTATCCCTACTGCTTTGTAGTTCACGAAATGACCAACTGGGCGCTCTCCAGTCCCCTTATATCCACCAGGAGCGACACACAGGATGTGACGTTATTGCGCATGCGCAACGAGGTGGTTTATATCCGGCACCTTATGCATTCTATGCGATCTGAACCAAACTATAATGCTGCGTTCATCATGGGCTCGCATATATATTGTGAATACGATTTCGAAACGCCTACTGTTGCATAAATTTACCTGTCGTAAACTCATGAACTTTCGAGTTCGCCAAGTCGTGTTTACACGATATAAACGAGCCCATTGGAACGCAGCATAACTGCCGAGGTGCTGGCACCTACCCGAGTCTACGAGACCCCGAGCGAGAGTGCCGTGTTAGGCGGGCCTACCTCCACGGGCAGGTGAGTCGTGGCTGGCGGGTGAGTGGCTACCGGCGGCCGCTTTGTCCTCACGAGAGGACTGTGCGGCGTTGTTGTTGTCACGTGCGTCTGTTCCGGCACGCTCACCAGGGGCGCTAGTAGCGTCTGCGGCAGCGCCATCTGTGGGCAATTGATCGGCTTCTCGCTTGACATCTGACCGGCGAGACAAGTGAGTGGGATCTTGTAGAGGTTGATCGTCGGCGACGCCTTTGTCGACGGAACTGGACGTGAAGGTGGGCAGACAGAGACGGAGTCATTGTAATCAGTAGATCCTAATCATGTGTAATCAGTGATAGTATTTGAGTTATTGCACTCGTGCTCGAGACATTGGTAAACAAGTCAATGTAATAGTATTCGATTACATTGCCAATGCAGTCATAGTCACGATTGCAATCACATTACATTTTGTGTGTGGATATTTATCTACGGAGTCATTGTAATCAGTAGTCAGATGTATTCTAATCGTTGACGATATTTGAGTTATTGTAATCGCTCTACATTGGTAATAGGTCACAGTAATTCTAACCAATTACATTGTCAATGTAATCGTAATTATCGTTACAATCACGATTACATTGAGCATATTTGTCTTGCCCGAGTACCAACTGCAATGCAAGCAGTTGGGCATGGGTCAATTCCAATGCAACAACTTACTGCATCATAATTTATTAGAGTAAATGTAAGTAGGTAAATAAGTAAGAATGTAAGTAAGTAAGCAAGAACGTAAGCAAGTGTAAGTAAGAACGTAAGTAAGTAAGCAAGTGTAAGTAAGAATGTAAGCAAGTGTAAGTAAGAATGTAAGCAAGTGTAAGTAAGAACGTAAGTAAGCAAGTGTAAGTAAGAACGTAAGCAAGTGTAAGTAAGAACGTAAGCAAGTGTAAGTAAGAACGTAAGTAGGTAAGTAAGCAAGTGTAAGTAAGGACGTAAGTAGGTAAGTAAGCAAGTGTAAGTAAGAACGTAAGTAGGTAAGTAAGCAAGTGTAAGTAAGAACGTAAGCAAGTGTAAGTAAGGACGTAAGTAAGTGTAAGTAAGGACGTAAGTAAGTAAGCAAGTGTAAACAACAATAGAAGCATGAACGCATCTTCCGAAAGACACAGGCAACAAGAGGAGAACGACATCACCCAATTTTCAAAATGTCAGTAGGTGCACTCCAAAGTCGTGTGTCCTAACTACTAAATTGCCTCGCCCTACTTTAAGTAATCCTTTACAAATTTGGCAGACATTATATTACTGGTTTATTGTTCATTCTTATCTATTTTATATCCCAATAAGTTCAATCCGTCAAACCAACCCATGTGAGATACGCAAACGGCCTACATTACCATCAAATATTGCACTGTATGAGGTTTGTAACAGCCCAAATTGCATTCCGAATTGCATATGTCTCCGTTGCTTCTACGTTTCGCTTCCGCACTGAACATCCACAATAAATCAGTGGACCAGTAAAAGTGACGTTAAATCGGATATTTGATTAGAACATAACATATCTTTTGTAATTCAAACTATATAGAATGACGGAATAAAGGTCATGGAACGGAGCGAATTAGAACAGATTGGCGTATAAACCGTACAAATGTCGGTCACGATTATAAAAATATACGGATAATAATTTGTTTTATTCGTTTAATGTCCAGTGTGAGAATGAACAGGTTCTCTTTATGAGCAACACCACACGACAGGCAACCAGCATGGCAAAACAGACAGAAACCCACGTGATGGAGAAGCAGGGGGCGAGAAGGTGAATTCTTTTGTCGTAGGACTACTTAGAGGTCCAACATCGGGCGCCGTAGACCCAAAGTAGATGTCGCACTGCAAACGAACAGAAACGTAACAGGTTGAGGGTACGCGAGGCGATGTCGACGACACGACGAGGCGATGTTGACGTCATATTAGTGATCATCTCAGAACGTCGATGTCCTATATAAGAAGAAATTATTTTCATCTGGCCTCAGCTCCCATACCCTCCTCAGACGAAAGTTTATAAATATTGATATGATTATATCAATATTATATTAACAATGTCCGTCTGAAACGTAAAATATCAATATCCGACGCCGGATGAAAACGGCCTCCCCCTCCCCCAAACGAAAATAATTTCGTCAGATATTGGACGTCGATGTTCTGAGAGGATATCTTAGGGACGTTAGGGGTGGATATGAATCAAAACTAAACGCATAACTTTTAAGGGACTTTGCGACTTATGAAACCATCCGTTAGGGGATCCGCGTAAGATGTTGGGAGCGAGGCTGTAGTACGTGTCCAGGGACACGTATGCATCTTTGTAACCCACCTTGCCACAGTTAGACATGGGTCTGCTTCACACGCCTGAGCAGTTTATCATTAAAAGTATACGCACTCAGTCAGCGATGGCATGTCATAACAACAATCATAACTATTTACACGTTATTGGAAACAATAACCGAAGGACATCACGGTATATCAGTGTGGAAAGATATAATAATATAAACACAAATCATGTTCTTGGTGATGATGTAAATATTACCAAACCCAGCTTATAAAACAATATATATGTACTTATCGTAAACATTATATTATCTCACACAAAATAAATCAACTGATATAACACGATAGCTGTATTTAGTTGGTCAAAGATATCTCAACACATTATGAGCCATTCAGAATACAACAATGTCAATGGCAACTGATGAGGAGTTAGTTATATAAATTTAAATGCTATGGCAACCACATAATGTTTTGTATATCCGGTTCTCACCTTCGACGTGACTAGAAACAGTTCCGGGATTGTCATTGTGTGAACGAGGCTGCCGTTGATGATGAGGCGGATTTCGATCGTGTCCGGGGTGAAGGCCATGATATAGGGGAACGCGCACACTGTCGAGCATATGTCACAATGTTATCGCAATCAGTCAGTTTCCACACATCACATCTCAGAGATGTTACATTTTCAAACAGAGGCATCTCAAGAAGAATGAAAGACTGACTATACGGTAGCCTTAAACTGACTATGGTGGAGAAACCTGGACACTACGATAACAAGATCTGTTGAAGTTTTTGAGATGCGTCGCCTGCGGATTATCAGAGAGACAGACTGCGAAATGGCTAGATCAGAGAGGAAACATTCATCCCTGATTCCATTTCAGATGTCATCTGATATAGAAGACTCCGGTGATTTGAGTATGTGTGTCGTATACCAATCGAAAACCGTGTTAACAAAGTTTAGCTATCAAGCAAGACTTTAAAGGACAAACAAAATAGAAAAAACAACGGGAGAGGTGGAGTGACCAAATCAAACATGACACTGAACTCCAGCTAATAACCACAGCGGTGTGGTCTGAATAAACTAAGATGGATGGGTGTGGCATCATGGACGACTACATGGGGTCAAGCTGACCTACGCATTTAAGTCAAATAAGTCATAATTGTCACAGTTCGTCTATGCCATACTCATCACCAAGCAGACAAATGAATATGTTGAATAGTTGAAAAGATTGTGAACGTTTTCATAAAGCATGGCACTTGGCACACGTATTCAATATATTACTTTTGACCTATTCTTACATTCTCTTTTTAAATATGGCGTACATCAAAACTTATTTCACCATATCTTGGCAACCAAGTCACATACCTGAAAGATACACACGTGGAACGCGAGTGAGGTTTCTGAAGAAAGTGGTCCAACTCACCTATAGCTTTCGGTTGAGAGTTCCAGTGAAAGTCAAACTCGTGAGAACTCTCCTCGCTCAGCTTCTGGAAGTGGCTGATATCTGAGGAGCCAAACCACATCTACGTGTAAGCAACAACACACTGATATCGGCCAATTTACAGATAGTTGTCTCCTACAATGGCAACTATTATAATTCTATAAGGAACCCCATTCCCACCACAAACGTTTTTCGTTATGTTATTTAGTGTATTAAATGCAAAAAAAATACATCTTCCATCCCAAATGCATATTTTTGTCCTGCGTGTGTTTGTATGCACACGCGCGCATACTAACACACACATGTACACATGCACACACGCACACACGCACACACACACACACACACACGAAACAAATGCTTTAATATAAATCATACTACAGTTCAGTAAACGTTTAGTTGAAAATATTGTGTTTTGATATATTATACTATTGATCACTGCTGTAAATGGTTTCCTGTCAGAGTTTGTAATTCTTGTAATCACGACATTTCCACTATTCTGTCTTGCTACGTATCTAAACCTATCAACTTACGGTTGTAGCAGAGAAGCAATTCTGCCTCGTCGTCTTCATAGATGTCAATCGCAGACACAATATTCACCTGGAAGAGGCACAGTTTGTTTTACTGACACAGGCAATAACCTTTCTACATAATATGTAAACCTAATCCTTACTGACAAGTTATAATACATTAAATAACAACTTGATTCATGATGGAACGCTTTTCTGCCATTTCCCTGCGTGTGATCGTTTACTTCACTTGACATAGACACCAGGCAGAAGGTACCAACGGATTATAACGTCTCTTCCGAAAGACACAGGCAACGTATGGCGAAAGAAAAGTTTCGACACGGCGGCCGAACCAGTACCGAACCACCGTCCGTTCGGCACCAGGATTCGAACCCACGCTCCTCCGAAGCACAGTACAGCATATTGCATAATAGTTTCTATGTTAGCAAAGGCAACGCTTTACAGTTGGATACATAACCATTGGATACTTCGAATGACAATAGATTATTGTGCTTTGTTATGTAATACTTTAAATAAAGGAATGATCGCATCTTTCAAGTTTAGACTGTCACCGTCAACAACTACCCCAGATGAGCGAGTTTCACATAGTTACAAACAATGTTAGACAGTCAATTATCCAAAGTTGTCATTGTCTACATGCCATCTAGGGTTTCTACTCTAGATGGCAGTCTTGTTCAATATTGTTAAACAGTCACACGTGATACACCACGTGACGCACCTTGTTGGCGTCTATCTGGTATAGCTGCAGCGTGTCTCCGTTCTTCTCGTTGATCAGGTCGAACTGGTTCTTGTAGGCGATACAGATGTGGTTGTCGTCCCCCACCGCGTCAACGAGGGTCATCAGCTGGGGAACCTCGAACGCCTGCAGCTCCTGGGGAAGAAATGCAAGGCTTGTTCATGCAACAATCCACTCTTTGTTCTTTCATCATGACGTGGTAGGGGCACCGTGACACTCACAATATAGCTAGAAATAAAGGAAGGAAGGAAGCACCGAAGGAAGGAAGGAAAGAAGGACGGATGGAGGAGATGGAGTTGAGAGAAAAGGTTGTCACGAAGAAACACATGCACATAAAACTAGTTGGAAGCACACTGAGATGCGTAGAAAGTCTTTGAAAGAGAGCATCGCAAACAGAAGGTGTGGTAGGAGGGAGGGAGGGAGGGGGGAGGGGGAGGGAGGGGGGGGGGGAGAAAGAGGCGACTGGGCCTCGGCACTCGGAAGGAAATACAACCAACCAAAAGTTAGCGTGTCAATATAGATCAGATGACATAGATAGCGAGACTCACGCGAATAAACTGGAACTCCTCAGTGATATCGTCGTCGGCGACGGAGCACCACGCCGACCACGCACTGGAGTGCTTCCACGCGTAGACGAGGAGCCGCTTGCCCACCGAGATCACCATTCTCAGATGACTTCCTCCAGGTCGACTCGTCGCGTACAAGTGACAACCTGAGGACAGAACAACGGGACATTGATATCGTTTAGTAGAACCGCCAGTTATATTTAAAAAATCACGTCATTTACTAAAACAACCATCTTAGCGTTAAGAACGCTTCATGAAACCGGCCCCAAGTATGCGAGGGGTGATATGTAAATTGCTAGGAATAATCATTAGAACTGAATAAAGCAGAATGTAACGTTGCCTTTGATGGAGAATATTTTGTTGTTGTGGTGGTGAAATGTTTATTTTCTTTCAAGCATGAAACGCATGCACACACACACACACACACACACACACACACACACACACACACACACACACACACACACACACACACACACACACACACACACACACACTCACACACACACACACGGACGTACGTACGCACGCACGCGCGCGCGCGCACACACACACACACACACACAAACGTGCTCTATGTATGTTTTATGGAGAAACACGTGAAATGAAAGTAGTTACAAGCAGTTTGAGACGAGTAGGACATGTAGAGAGAATGGGTGAGGAACGACTTGTACAGAGAGCGTGGAAAACAGATGAGAAGAGACGACCAAAACTAACATACAAATCAGCGTAAGGCAAGAACTTAAAGGGGCAAGTGTATCTTTTATGCAATATAGTAACATCGGTTTATAATGACATGCGTATTAGAATGTTGGCATTAAGTTAATTTTTGTTGTAAGGATGTAAACAGTCCTTGTATGTGCAAAACTATATAACCTTTTAACGTCCTCCTCACCTTTTGTCTTCTCCAGCTTGTGTTCTTTGCAGTCTGACTTGTTGAGGATGACGCCTTCCTGTTCCTCTCCCTCGAAGTCGGTCAACCGAAACATGCATATCCGGCTCTCTTTGCCTGCGCACAGTAATAATAACAATAATAACTGTTATTTTATAAGACGTCACATTTAGAGCTTTAGAGCAAATGTTTAAAACAATATTAATTATATACATTTGTGATATGAAAGATAACATTGTATGTAAAAATGCGTCTGAAAATAAATAAGATGGTCAAGTAAAGTTAACATTCGACCATAATATCAACAGCATAATATCAACTTGATATATGATAACAATAACTATTATTAATATCATATAACAACATAAGTTACGTTGAACATAAAAATACAACACAAACTGTTCATGCTTGAAGGAATACAACTCTAGAACATGTCCGTGAATAACAAATGTGTAAAAGTAATAAGTAGTAAATATAAAAACCTCAATACAATAAATGACACTTAATGTGGTGTAAACTGCTTAGTCGTCTCGTTTGTTGTGCTTTCTAAGACTCTCACCTTTGTCTGCAAGGAATATCAACAGACCGTGCGCTTCCACGACGTTCAGTTGTTTAACTGACACAGACTTGTCGAAGATTATCCTCGGCGCAGTACCCTCTGCAACATAGACACTCGGTTGTAGGCCTACACGGTATCCCAAATATCACACGCGAATTATGTTCAATTGTTTGTGACCATCAAATTACCTAATCAAATTGTATGATGATTCGTAATTTAAAAGGAAACACGTTATTGATATTAATAATGACACACCCGTTTGTACACGTAAACACCATAACTTCTATATCTTCATTTACCAACAGTCTGCCAAATAGTATATTATGTATATATAACCACAATAACCTTACGTCGTTAATTCAGTTATATAAATACATCTGATCAATATATACAGAGATCATCCATAAATTACACACACGCACACGCACGCACGCATACACACGACCACCCACGCACGCACGCATAATTTGCGTCGAGTTTCAAACAAATGTTCAACATGATATATGTCCGGGAAGCAAGACGTTGTAGCTAACCTTCTAACACAAAGATTCCCGAGGACGTGGCCACGACGAGTTTGTCCCCCCACGAGTCGCCACAGATGATGTCATAGGGGAAGTCTAGGAGGAAGCACTGGGGCTCCCACGGCTGCAACCAATCAGCACAGCGCGGTCAGGTCACGTGCATAATTACACCAATCATACGACGAGTTTACGACCACACGTTATCCCGGACATGCCAAGACCTTTGATATATTAACATGCTGATGTTGAATCTACTGAATAGCTGTGGAGATATTGATATAAATATAGTTATTTCCTTAAAATAGTTTAGTAGAACTATGGGGCAGGAAGCAGCGTGTGAAAATTGAAAGTATAATTAAACATGTGAACGTGAACACGTGACATGTTGAACAACGATGTAACACCAGGGGTACTCCCGTTAAACAACTCCCCTATAAACCATAAGTTCCAGAAAGACAAACCTGTTGTTTGAGCAAAGCGCCACTTGTCGCAAGACTTGTTGGCGCATCCCCCTTCAGAATTGTCTTCAGTTTGAGCGACTGCAAAAGAAGAACGCAACAATCACGTGCAATGCTGGCAACTGCAAGTACATTGCACTCAACGATTGACACATAAGCCTGGTGTCGTATAAGTCAGTGCACAATAATGCGATGAAGCATTTTACCATCTAGCAAAGAATATAAAACTATCTGGCGAGCAAGATAGGTTTATATTCTTTGCGTTTCTTATGATTCTGTGAATGTTTAAAATTGTGTGGGTATGCGCATATTGGGTTTATCCCAAGTATATGGTGAGATTCAAATGTTAGTATTATTACCGTTATTGGAAGTAGTAGTTGTCGTAGTAGTAGTAGTAGTTGTAGTACTACTAGTAGTAATAGTATTAGTAGTAGTAGTAGTAATAATAATAGTAGTAGTAGTGGTGGTGGTAGTAGTAGTAGTAGTATTAGTAGTAGTAGTAGTAATAATATTAGTAGTGGTAGTAGTAGTAGTAGTGGTGGTGGTGGTGATAGTAATAGTAGTAGTGGTAATAGTAGTAGTGGTAATAGTAGTAGTGGTAATAGTAGTAGTGGTAATAGTAGTAGTAGTAGTAGTAGTAGTAGTAGTAGTAGTAGTAGTAGTAGTAGTAGTAGCAGCAGCAGCAGTAGTAGTAGTAGTAACACTAGTTGTAACACTGATGCCTTACCTGACCGACACGGACAAACTCAAGTTGACGCGCCTCTTCCTTCCGCCGGGAACCGTGCACGTTCTCTGGGATGAGATCACTGAACGCTCTTCGGTTGAGCATGTTGTTCTGATAACAGACAATCAAACTACATCACAACGGGTAAGCAGACGAGGTTACGCCGCTATGTCCATGACTACTAAAATTAAGAAATATCGATCTCGGACAGGTAAGACCAAACAGCCGTTAAAGGAATTGAACTCAGAGGTGAGCTTACTTGTTATCAGCTCTAAACATATTCCTCTCTAATTTAGTTAAAAAAAACGCAAGTTTAACAACACCAGGAACGTGGGGGGATACGGGGGGGGGGGTGTCAAAATAGAGGTTTACTAATGTATTGGAAATATGAAACTATTGGATATATAGAAGTAAATTATGTTTGCACTTAATTAAACAATAATAATTTGGTCGACTCTGAGGTAATGGACTGGTAACCATCTAGCCAGCCAGCAGGTGTTGTTGCTAAATGTACGACATACGTACCTTGCTGTTCTCTGGTATGTATTCTTGGTAGAGACTTCGTATTAACATCTCCAGGGTTCGTTGTCTCTTTTGGGAAAACACTGGGGTATTGAAAGCAGCCTTTTCCCCGTTAATTACTGAAACAGGAAATGCACCGGCGGGGTGACTAAGACACAACGTCTCAAAAACGGTTGTTGTTTCTACTGTATTTGAAGAAACTGAGAATTAACTTAATATTTCAGTTTGTAAATCAATGCTGTACTTGCACGAGCATTTTAATATATATTTAAATGTTTGCAACATTGTGCCACTTTGGTTTAACGGATTAGTTTGTATATATATTGTGGTTATTAGATTTTCATGTTGTACGAGGCTTCAAATAATCAGCTTATTTAAAAACATTACCGTCAATGCGACCGTTATACACCAGCACTGGGTATGGCCACTGCCTGGGACTTCGGTGTTTTGCGTCCCAAATTATTGAGACAGAACCGACATTACGTCATCTCCATGTCACAGTCCCAAATGCTTAGAGCCTGGTTTTTACAACGAATGTATATGGCCATGTCCGTGTGTTGAACTCAGTACTCTGGCATGCCATGATTGTGAAATGTTCCAATTTACCCGTTGTCATTCATTTATTTACTCGTTACGCTCATGAAATATCCCAATACACACGGACTGGTTATTGGCGTCGGCACGTGGTGAACATTAAGATGGCTGATACTCTCTGAAAACCTCCAGTTGCACATCCCATCGAAAGAAGTCCAATTGGACCTCCCCCTAAGGCTTGCAAAATATTCAAACTTCAAGATACACTCCTGCACTCGCCTTCATACTTAGTACAAGGCTCGTTTTATGACAATGCAAACGTTATTTTTTTGACCTTGTTATTGGTAATATAAAAACATGTTATGGTCCAACTCAGGATCATAGTATCTGAAAAATTAAAATCCCATTATCCTAAGACCCGTTATTTTAAAAAGAAAAACCTACAGCGTTTAAAAAAACCTTTCCAACACAGGGACAACGGTCTCTGGCTGTGGACATGCCATGCGGAAATGCTGTACACTACACTACCGCGTTCCTCCGATGACGTAATGATGTATATGAATGTACGTACATTTGACAAGGAGGAAGTCTCGGAACTGCTGAAAGTTGGTGAAGACAGGAGGACACGGTAGTGGAGGCCCGAACAGCGGCACCGACTCCTCGGAGAATATGTTAAACCTACAAAGCAAAACCATGACATCTGAACGGCATAAAACACCAATAAACACAGCAATGACTTCACGCTTGCATTCTGAGATCGTTCATCTTTTAAATACACATTTCCAGTGAATGAACATGCCCTATACACTATGCATCACTTTTCTCAACATCATATAAACATGTTTCACATAATATGCAAATTTAACCATTACATCCACGTCTCATACATCCATTATTCCGCTGGCCGGACCTGGCGACCGGTAATTTTTCAAAACCAAAATTTTTCGAATACAATATAAAACACCAAAGGGACATATATGCTAGCATGTATGAACGGATATGTAAGTAGATACACTTTCTCAAAAAGAGTTTAAAATGGTTGCAACGTTACATAATACCGAACCATGCATTGTGTGCTGAATAAATTTAGTACAGTCAATATACACAACTAAAATCAACCGGAAAACAGAGTATCACCGATCTCCGAATGAAGATCTGTACATTTCCGCCGAAATACACAGATCACCAGTGTTCAATGAAGAACGTCAACATTCTAGACCACGAGAACAACTGGCACCGGAAGAAGTTAACGGAGGCTATCAACATCCGCAGAGAGAAGCCTTCAATGAACAGAGATGTTGACCAGGAGCTCCCACCAGTCCTGCTTCAGCTCTTGTCACATGACCTATGTCATGTGACACAACCGTAACTTCAGTCAGCTGAAAAAGGTCGCGGGATGCGGCTGAAATATACAGATTGCCAAAAACAAGTTTCTTGAAAGGTAACGATAAACAGTTGAACAATAATTTATGTACGGTACAAACTCACCTGTAACTGTCGTTCGTTTTGTTGTACGTTACCACAGCGTAGATATCTTGTTGGCAAGTCAAGGCAGCCTCAACGTGCAACGACAAGTAAGGTGTTAGACAGTGAACAAGTTATTAGGTTGCTGCTAAAATTGTCTAATCAGAGCACGCTGTGCATTTTACCACCAATATTTACGCATTACTTCCATGCCATGTCCAAGCACTGCCCCTGGCAGAATGATATTTCGAATGATTTGTTCTCATAAATTTGATCGTCCACCCCAACATTACAACAAACATTATTCCACAAAACAGTATTTTCAGACAATGGAACCAGCTGTTTAGTTTTTGATCACATCCCCAACCCTGCTCACGATTCTGCCTAATGAGTCTTGTCTGTTGCGCCTCTGAGGTAAGCTTCCTGGGGATATAGGCGCTATAGAAGTTTATAATAAAATAATAATAATAATTATTATTATTAGGCACCTTCAAAGGAAAGTTAGCCACCCTGGACGTATATCACAACAGTGTAACAATGCCCAATGTGGGAATAGTATTTTTACACACTTATATGGAAGAAGGCTGATGCCACATTAATACGGCAGATGGCGCCAGTGGAATACATACATAACCATTAACAACAGCGAATGCGTTGACCCGTTTTCTATCGGGTTATGGGTAGATGCATTAATTGGCAAAGGCCCCCGAAACTGTAACATTAATGGTCAGCGGCGGTTGGTTGGTTGTCACCACGTTTCGCGGGGAAAATAAATAAATCGATGCAGTTGCGCCATCTAACAAGTAGAACGTACTCTAGGGTACAGTATTGGCAACCGTGTTGCGTCAGTTGAATTTTATGGGTATTGGCTGTGATCTTGGAAGTTATTTGGATCCCTGTATACGCAAGTTCCACATCGCGTATTGGTGGGGCGGGTGGTGGGTTGACTCAGTACGAAGCATATTACGTTTCTGTACACTCTGCAAACTTACGAGATATCTGTACGAAGTCTGAGATATTCCATTAACTGCTAATCAAATGGAACGGATGTTTACATCTTGGAGAGCTCTCATGTTGATGACGGTCGATGAGAGGGGTGTCTCAGGTTTTATGTGGTAAACATAAAACGGACGGACGGACGGACGGATGGACGGAGTGAAGGTGTGAATGAGTGTGTGATTCAATGGGGAGTGAGGGATTGAGTGAATGAGTGAGTGAATCAAAGAGGGGGTGAGTGCGTGACGGATTGAGTGAATTAGTGACTGAGTCAATGAGGGTTTGAATGAGGGAGTGAGTGACTCTGCGACAGGATACCCCAGTGTGATGTACTGAACATATGTTGCCCCAGTCACCGAGTAGGAAGTGACTCTGGTGAACAGTGTCCGATCACAGTGACAACCATGTTCAACATCATTATGCAGTTGGTAGACAGATAGTATAATTAAAGTCTACGCTTTTGAAGCAGGACGACGCACGCCCAGTTATCAGCTACTCATACCATAGACGCTATATAGTGTTCCGAACGCGATAGGAGTGATGTCTAAAGCCACGTAATTGGACTAATTTGGCTTCATTAACCGAAAAAAAACACGGCCAGCATGAAATTGATCATTAATTAATAGTTCTTATTCATGTATACCGTCAATTAGTCCCTATGATTCACGCAAACCACTAGCTTACCTCTATGTCGTTACATGAAAGTTGCCGAATCTGTTTGGTACACTATAATCCTAAATCTATCTAGTTTTATGTGCCACTTAAACATGCAAACTCTTATATAAGTGCACAGTTCAAGGATATGATAAATTATAGATCCCTGCGCGTCGTTTGTCACCTTCAACTGCGTAGATTAATAATTGATTTCGAGCACAAAATTTAACAATCAGCCGACACGAAATTGTAAAATAAAAAGCGTTTTTTCTGGGAATATACGATCAACAAGATCGTACAGAACGATTGACTTGTTCACGAAATCGTGCGCCTGCCAAAAGGATACGTGTAAATTGTGTCTTCATCATGGAAGGTCTGAACGAGGGCATTTTGTCGCAGTCGTCCGAGTCAACAAATACTATGTTGACGATGTCGTTTCCGATGTGTCGTTTTCTCTCGACCTGTGTAATTCAGATGTGTACTTCACAACTAATGACATGACCAGTATGAACACCTTACCATATGACCACAATGTACGTATTATCATATGACGACATTGTCATATGACCAGAATAAACACCTCATCAGATCACCGGTATGAACACCTCATCATGTGGTCATTGTGAACTTTTCTTTATATGGCCAATATGAACATCTTATGATATGACCAGTATGAACACGTTATCGTATGGCCATTGTGAACTCTTCGTCGTGTGATCATTGTGAATACATCACTATATGAACACTCATCATTTGACCATAATAAACACGTTATCATATGACCGATATGAATACCTCGTCACATGACCAGTACGAACATCTCATCGGCACGAACTCATCATAATGAAAAATACGAACACATTCCATCACACAAATACAACAACAAAGCGAGTCGAATTCGGGAAAACGTAGAACACCGCGATTGTTTCGAATTTCACACAGGCTTTCATATTACAAAATATGACAATATACAACATATAACCTGTCTATCAAGTATGACGCTTAGATATTGCCTTTAGTTGTATGTCGGGGTCTTAGGAAAGGAAGACAGTTTGGAAACTGATCACCACTGATGAAGATGACGCATCATACAATGAGGTAACGCGATACAGGAAGGACAGGTCTGAGACGGAAGTGCGCGATGCGATAGGCGAGAGTTCACGAGACATTATACCTGTTGTTTATGGTCTTTCGAGAAGGGCAACAGCGTCGATATGTGGAACATGATTTCGTGGCCTTCGTAGACCGTGTAGATGGACGCCGTGCCCGTCGTGTCGCCTGCAATATTTGTTTCATTAACGACGGTTTCATTTTTACCGTTATCAAATTATAGTTACACGATTTGTTTTTGCCGTTATCAGATTATTACAGTTCAACAATTGTGGTTTATACAGACAGATAATATAAGTTGGTCAAATATAAGGTGGTCAAGATGGACGATCAGGTACAGCAGGTTAATCGTTTATGGCACGAATTTATTATACAAAAAATTATCAAAACTGATAATACTGTAACTTACATTATCAGTGCGTGTGTGTGCATGTTCGTGTGCGTGTGCGTGTTCGTGTTCATGTGCGCGTGTGAGGGGTGTGCGCGCGCGTGTGCATGTATGTGTATGAGCGTGTGTGCGCACGCGTGCGTGCGAGCGGGTATGTGCGCTATCAATAAAAACGTAACATCCTTCCTACTTTTCGTGTCGAGGCCACCTCTAAACTTCTCCCAGCCACTAAGTCGAACCTTGTCGCCAAGCAAATGATAGAACATGCTAAACTCCGCCGACCCGAACTCTGAAACACAGCACAGCATTCGTTTGGATAAATAAAAAACTCACATGCGCAATGAACGCACACTGTATCTGCGAGTTATTAAATATAATATCCAAAACGGCGACATTTTAATTAAATATTTGAGTAATATCTTAAAATGTGAAACCTTGCCTAACATTGCTATTAAAGTGAGGCCCCTACATTAGTTGGACATGCATATACAATATACTCTTATTTCAATATTGAACGTCATCATATTTTTTATATTTACAATACAATGCAAAATATTCTCAATGACATGTTCTGATGTAGCCACATACTCTATCTGACGAAACGTGAACACAATGTTTGATACTCTTTCTATCATTCTCGTTTACTCTTATTTGAAAATAATGATGACATTTGTATATGAGCTGTGTGTAGAAAATTGGGGTAGTACTTTTTGTGTGTAGAAAACTGGTACTTTTGATATCAGCCACGTACCATTGTTGTACATTTCGTCGTCTGACGTTTGACCCTCATTTGCGTAAAGCACCCCAAACTTGAAACTGACGGATCCCTAAGAAAGGCAAAATCACAGATTCACATTTTACTAGCAACTTTATTTATAAACTTGTAGTGTGTGTGTGTGTGTGTGTGTGTGTGTGCGTGTGCGTGTGTGTGTGTGTGTGCGTGTGCGTGTGTGCGTGTGTGCGTGTGTGCGTGTGTGCGTGTGTGCGTGTGCGTGTGTGTGTGCGTGTGTGCTTGTCTGTGTGGGCGTAACTGCTTGCGTATAAAATTATATGATTAGCGCAACTTCAAGTAAACGTCATTATAGCTGCACATACTAATTTTATTTTGTTGTAAAAAAGTAAGTTCTTATACAGCTAGGTGTCCAGTCCTAAGGTCTGCTCAAAAGACGGGCAAACCTGTTCAACCGAACACCATCTAGTCTTCTCTGGGAAGAAATCAGCCGCGCTGCAAATAATGCGCGAAGATTATTCGTACACACATATCCACCTCTGTCTGCAGTCAGATACAAATTGATACAGCTGGGTGAACTGTAGCAACGTAGAGTGAACGAACTTGCTCAAGATTCGACACGGCGGCACAGGATTCGAACCCGGGTTCTCTCGACTGAGAATCCGATGCTCTATTCACTGCGCCACTGCGCCCCACACGTTGTATATTTATTTATCTATTATTAAACCTTTCAACACATTTACCGAAACAAGGTTAATGGAATAACACATTACCTCCTGTTCCTCCAGTAGTAACAAGTCTTTCTGGATTTCTGGGTTGAAAATCTCTTTCGGACCTTTCTCAATCTTACTGACATGGTCAAAATGACTGAAACAAAGAAATCGCCCGTTACATGTGTGCGCACAGTACTAAACGGACAAGTATTCGCTGGCAATAGTAAGTGCGTAGATAATCGAGGACTTTAAGCTGATGACATTTCAAAGTCAAAATGAACAATATCACTAGGAATGTCGTTCTTACCTTATGATAACTTTCACCGTCATCGGTTTGTTTGGAATGAACGGCAGACATATCTTGCGATTTCCCTGTAGACATTAGAACGGTTAGTTGTATTCATTTTATTAATAAGACCCATCTGTTGACTACAGGAATGCTACTTATGGATTTTGAGATTGACCAATCCTTTTGTTTTGATGCGCCTCTGAGCTTGGTTTCCAAGAATTTAGGCGCAATAAAAGTTATCTTAGTATTATTATTATTATTATTAAAGGTACTGGCTATTGAATTCTGGAATGTATAAGAGAAAACGGCATCCAGAGGTCGTGAGTAGTTTATATGAGACAAATAGTAGGCGGTATCATTTAGCTGTCAACACGAAACGTTTGTGTCATACACGATAACGTCAGGCATATATTAATTAACGGACCCGTTTGATTAGCTCCACTGTTACTGCTAAACTGCTCAATTACTCTTAAAATATTGTTTTTGTTTATAACGCAGACACAGCATTCACCACAACGAGTCATTTCGGTAGTCTTTCGTTGAAAAATCAGGTGGTGTAAATTGGCAAAATAATTAACTATGTAGCAAAACATGCTGGTGCACTGAACTCATTGTGCAACCGGATGTTTGTGATATACCGCTCAATGCATCATAGAAAGAAGCACTAATAGACACAGCCTTCACACATATGTAATTGTAATCCATGAATAGTATGATTTGTCCTTTCAATGAAATGTTTCTACTTGTTGTCGCCACTGTACTAATGTGCCATTTTTGGACGTTATTTCAGTCACTTGCGCTTTTATCGTAACGTTTTCCTTTTTACCAGGGAAAAGTGTTTCATAACTTTAAGTTTCTTTTATGACAAAAAGAAAATTATTTGTTGATGAAAACTGGCGCTTTTATCGCAACGTTTTCATTTTTTTACCAAGGAATTGTGTTTCACAACTTTTAGACTCTTTTATCACAAAAAGAAAATTAATTGTTTATGAAAACGGTATCGTTTATGACCACGGAAAATGTCATTTGGGGACTTTGTCCTCAAGAGTGTGTTCATTCGTGGAACAATTTGTAATCAACAAAGGATTATCCATTATATGAAGGTTTGTTTCGTTTGCCATTTCAGGCGCCATGAGTTGAAATGTACAACATGCAAATGACAGACACACAGAATCCACTGTATCGTGTAAAATTGAGTAACATGCATTATGTTGATAACGCTGGGTGGAGCAACAAATCAGAAGGGGTAAAGATCAATTGAAAGGGCTAAAGACATTGTCCTTTTGTCGGTATGGCAAACATTTCTGATTTCTGGTTTCAGTCTACTGGGGACCGCCTCACTAACATTCGTACGAGTTCGTAAACCCGAGGTTGCTCTTTATAATATATTTCGCTCCTTAGCAGTAATCATGTATACTGACAACACTGAACACCAGGGCGCGCCACCGGGACACTTCCGCCGGTGTGTCACAGAAATAATGTCCGCACTAACACAGCCGGCAGTTCTTTTTAGTTTGAAAGCGCTCCTTACATTCAGCAACATATTCCTTTTAATGACATATTATTTTATCTTATGAGCGCACTGTCTTAGTAAAACGACCCCCTGCACAAAATGGCGGATTACCCAGTAGGCACAATAGGCAGGGGCCTACGAAAATAGCCGAGCGTATTTTTGTGACTGAACATTCCCGATACCCAGCTAGCAAGACATAAATTTCATTGGCACTTTATCGGTCCAATGAGTTTAGCAAGCTGGCAATAATCCTGATGTAGGCCCTATATGTTTTAATGTTTAATATGCATTATTAAGATGTTAGTACATAAGTTGCTATAAAGGAGACGAATCTTCAACAGCACCCCCTCCCGTCTTCCGATCGGACAGCGAAGTCGAGTTGAAGCACCCGCTCAGTTCACCCAATATTAGTTTGGTTGCGGCGCCAGTGGAGGTTTTTGGATAGCCTCAACTGGGGACAATTGGGGGTCTACCTAGGGCCCACAAAAGTGCTGGGTGCCTAGGTATGTTATGTTTTAATCCGCTACAGCCTGCACATCGAGGTATGCAAACACAATTATGCACACATACGTCATCATGTCTTACATTTTTGGTCCACATGATCGCCCTGTACTGGGGCACATTGTGGTTGTTGGCATCCGTGACGACAACGGAGAGCAGGAAGGGTTCTTTGTCGGCGTCAACACCCACGTAGTTCTGGTGCACTGGGGTGATAACAACGACATTATTATCATCTCATCACCACGCTGTTGCTATGCCATTTTAAGAATACCACAACACAAATTCGTAATTAAATTCCGTTATTTTATTCGACTAATCATTTCTAGCAAGTGTGTAGTTTAAGCGCCTCTGAATGGATCGTGTGTAGATGCACAGGGTTTTTATTTATTAATTTATTATTGTTATTATTATATTCTAGGAATACCGTAAGGAGTTTCTGTACAAACACTAATACATATTGAAAAAAATACGATAACACATTGGTCCGTGTATATACCGTCTTTCTGTTTTTCTTTTTGAAATTTTCGAAAGAAAAAGGAAAAAGCAAACAATGTTCGTTTTTCGTTTTCATATTTGACTACGAAAAACGAATATAATCTACTATTCGGGTCTGTGTATATGGAAATCCGTGTGTATTTTTAATACATGCTAGAAAAACAAAACAACGAAAAAGCAAGCGCTGCAGTCGTATTTCATTTTCCGTTCTGATGCAGTGAAAACAACAAACGGTTTATTTTATCGCTATTTTGTTTTTCTAACATGTATTAGAAATACCGCGAATAGTAGATTGTATTCGTTTTTCGTACTTCAAATATGAAAACGAAAAACGAACATTGTTTGCTTTTTTACTTTACACAAATTTCAAAACGAAAAAGGAAAAGATGGTATATACACGGACCCACATTGCCTATGTTTTTCAAGAATATATAAATACACATGAAATGACATTGCAACATAGAATTCCGGTAACTGTCATGATTGTCTACGACGTGTGTCCAATTCATGTTCATTGCTGTTACTTATAATTTATTTGGTTTTATTAATATCGTAATCTTCGTTTTGTTGTTATCTAATGTTATAACACACATGAATCTATACATACATATTTATACACGGATATGCTATATTTTGCACGCTCAACTTTACTTTCTCGCCTCCCGTTGATTGGTACGTAGTACACGGGTACTTACTTTTACCGAGGAAGTACTTGAAGTACCATCGGGTCTGGAACTCCGGATTCTCTAGATGCACAGGTCCGTTCATATTGTTCTGAATCTGCAACAGAATGACTCAGTGTGACGTCACAAACTACTTCTGTATCCTTCCTCTTGGATGAGACGGAGTTTTGGAGGAAGTGGAGAAAGAGAGCAAGAGTCAGACTGGAGTGGAAACAAGTTGTTCAGTGAAACGGAAGTGACGGAAGGAAAAGAGGAAACCAAACGTTGCATCAGCATTGATATTGAATTAACATCGCCTCTGGTAAAGATAGTACTGGCATACCAGGGGAATAAAATGACATGGCGGTCTCAATATGATATATATTTTAACGGTTTCAACGTCCTGTTCCTGCCTTGTTCT
>OZ023217.1:18775439-18782939 GCA_963995525.1 Escarpia spicata
GGACAGGCATGACAGGTCAGCCTTCCACTAGCCCATACCCCAGTTTCTTCTAGTGTCAGACGTTTTGGGAGGAACTGTTACATTTGTCAGCGTTCGTGTCCGATTACACCTGTCAGTGCTAGTTGACAAGCCGACTTATCAGGTCCGGCCTATATGCAGCCCTTTAGTGGGGGTGAGGGCCACCACATGTGAACATGGGAGGCCAGGTTTTTTTTATCCCCCACTTTTGTATATATCAAGCTGAATTACTGTAGCTAGTACTATAGAAAGGTGTGCAGTCTGCACACCAGGTATCTTTTTCCCTTGTGTTTTATATACTGTAAGCATATTACAGTCGGTATGCTGTAATTTAATATAACAGCAATCAAGGTTTTTTTGGTAAATGTCTAGTATGATTATTCTAAATGTACAAAATGTGTCGTACATAACATGTGTGGTCCATCACTCTGTAATCTGGATGTACCTGGCTGTGCACAAGATGTGACTATTGTATATATTATATGTGCACAGTGGCAATCCCTGTGTTAATAAATTTGATTGCCCAATACCAACCTACCCAATAGTTGGCGTAAATTCAGTACAAACAGAGAAAGGGCTGCATGAACATAACACGGATACACCGGGAATAGGGGGTGGGGGGGGGGGGGGGTACCGAGTAAAGTAGTACACGAAAGATGCAGTACACCGAGCGATCTCTGTCACTCTTTGCCACTCTTTCAACAATATTTACATAAGTAATATATAGGCCTGCCTTATATGTGTATTGCATCGCTATTTGTAGAGCGGTATGCAAAATAAATCTTTCCCGCACGCAATTTATGCAACTTTACCTTGTATTTTGAGAAAAAAGAAGCGGGGCCAGAATTTAAGCAAACTAATATTATATTGCTGAATACAGAACGCTCCACGTCATATGATGGATCTGTCAATTACTCACGTTCTAACGTGAACGTAACTGTGACAAAGTGACTTATTTGCTCCTCTTTCGCAAGAACTCGTTTAAACTGGAATCGAAAAACAAATGATGTATCGGGAGAACTACTACATTAATCTACAAAGCTAAACAAGACAGCTGCCATTCCGTCCCCAATCTAAAACCAATTATCTCAACAACAAGATTTGACGACAAGATTGACATCCGTCGCAAACATTTCAGATGGTTACTCAACAAGGGATCCATCGGCTTATCGAGGTCAGCATCAAACGTCGATGTTTTCAGACGGCCCCTTATTAGTGCAGTGCATATCTTATCGGATCCTTTCAAATCAAGCCGTAAAGAAAGCATACTTGGTGATTGTGTCCGCAGCGGTTGTAGCAATATGTCTAAGTAAATACTAGGTTGTTAGTCAATAGACACGCGTTCGACGGCCGAGAAATCGATACTAGGCCGGTGTCGAGACGAGGTGGAGGACGCCAAGACACAGCCTTTAAGCTGTTAATACGCTCGCTAATGTTGGACACGACGCCTCTCCAGATGCATCAGGAAGACGTGGTCAAGACACGGAAGTGCATATCATAGGTTTCAGTCCAAAGTTCTACCGCATCCTGCATGGGCGTTTACGCCGACCACAAGAGCGCTGTGTCGATATGCAGGGATCAGAGCACAGTTTGCCTTCCTGTTGTGTTTCACCATAATATAGCACTTACAAAATGGTGATATTTTAAATTGTAAAGACACTTTTTTTATGGGAAATTAGTGCAACAGATCAGACATATTAGCAGGTTGGGTGCTGGCATGTATTGGCAGTGAAATGACGCTTATTGGAAGAATGTAGTTGGCGGAGTGATTTTTTTCATTTATTCACATAGTACATGTGGGTGCAAAAGCATGGCTATTCTTGTCAATATTTATGGGCACCGTGCATGGATGCGTCTTAAAAGAGCTGGAGGTATGTGATTGTGACGAAATTTTATCAGCATGTCACTGACGTGATGGTAGTGGCTGTGAATAAATTATATATTTTTCTCACGTACAGTTTTTTTATAATCTAACAAAACGTTAACATTGGGAAAGTCAACAGTGCTCTGTGCCCTCTATAGTAAACGCATTTGCCCAACGGAATTCTCCCACTCGACACGGCAACCCGGGTAGTGCGTTACACGTTTTTGAGGATACGGCGATTACTTAAAGGGAATAAAAACATATGGCTTGAATTTGTCCACCAAGCTAAAAACAATCAAAAAAATCAATGAATTAGAAATTCCACATTTAATGCTGTACATCCGGACATTTTCGAATATGCATATTTTTGGCGCGCTTTTCGGGATGCCGAGATGTGACGTCACTTATGACCCACACTCGCATCAGGCCGACCCTTTCCATGCATTCAGAGCATGTTTACAAGTATAGCTTTAGGGTCGAAACGAGCGTCATAATGAGTTATTGTGCAATATTCCGATGAAATACAAACACTAGTCATCATAGAGGAACAAGCAGTTATCTTACCGTTCCACATGAATCCAATTTTATGCAAAACAATGATTGCGAATGGGCCTACAAGTCGACTAGGTTTCGCCGAACTTGGGCTCGTTTTCAGAATAATTATATCGAATGCAACCAACGAGAGATAATTTGCACCAATAAACATACATAGCAAACATATATTGTATCCAGCTACAGAAAGTAACGTGTATAATCTTATAATATCACTAGAATATCGATGTACGAAGGAGGAATTGTACAATTTATCATAACAACTTAAATCAGTCAGATCATTTCTATCGGTCCTGTTAGCTCAGTTGGTAAAGGCGTTTGTTCCTTGGCCTTTATTTTGTAATCGGGTGACGCCGGTTCAATCCCCACACCAACCCATTGATTTTTTTACACTTTTTTTGGTTTATGTTTTCATGAAGTAATATAAACCAAATCATTTTATAATATGATGCACTGTTTGTAAATATTTTGGTACTAATTATTTATTCGCCACAAAAATGAAAATATGGTAATTATATATAACGCGATGTTTCTAAATTTTATTTATCCAGACAGATCACCATTTGTTTTCACATATATAATTAAAATATATTACCGTACAATATATATATATATACAATTAATAAATGATATATCCATTACATTGTATTTGTTTGGATAAATAAAATTTAGAAACATCATTATATAATTCCCATATTTTCATTTTTGTGGCGAATAAATAATTACTACAAAAAATAAAAATAAATACTTACAAACAGTGCATCATAGTATAAAAATGATTTGGTTTATATTACTTGGTGAAAACATAAACCAAAAAAAGAGTTTAAAAAATCAATGGTTTGGTGTGTTGATTGAACTGGCGTCACCCGATTACAAAATAGGCGTCAAGAAACCAACGCCTTTAACAACTGAGCTAACTGGACCGATAGAAATTCGCTGACTGATTTAAGTTGTTATGATAAATTGTACAACTCCGCCTTCGTACATCGATATTCTAGTGATATTATGAGATTACACATGTTACTTTCTGTAGCTGGATACAATATAAGTTTGCTGTGTATGTTTATTGGTGTAGATTATCTCTCGTTGGTTGTATTCGATATAATTATTCTGAAAACGAGCCCAAGCTCGGCGAAACCTATTCGGCCCATTCGCATTCATTGTTTTGAATAAAATTGGATTCATGTAAGATAACTGCTTGTTCCTCTATGATGACTAGTGTTTGTATTTCATCGGAATATTGCACAATAACTCATTCTGACGCTCGTTTCGACCCAAAAGCTATACTTGTAAACATGCTCTGAATGCATGGAAAGGGTCGGCCTGATGCGAGTGTGGGTCATAAGTGACGTCCCAATACCATGTGATCGCCTAGCTCATTAATTTTAAATTTTTCGCGGGAATTGCTACACAGACGGGTTTAAAATCGAATTTATGCTACAAATGTATTTTTCTGTATTTTTTTAATGTTGTCAAATGTTACATACAATGTTAAACTTTGTGTACACATCGAAAAAGGATTTTAGCTAATGCCTTATTTTTATTTCCTTTAACTTTCATTTCGCAACAAATGCGCAGGGCTGCAATTCTATTTTTGGCATTGTGCAGAACAAAAGTCGATGAACTTACCGTTTCGACGGATCCGTAGTGTCGTCTGCTGAATACTCCCCGTCGGGCCGCGAGGTCGGACGCTGGAGAACTGCAAGACACAACCAGTCGACTGAGTCTTGTGTTTAGTTAAAGGACCCTCGATTTAACGTGATATGTTATTTCATAGAATCCACATTACGTACTTAGAGAAGGGACGCATATAAGTATGAATAACGAAAGAGAAATATATGAGCGCGAATAAAGGTGACTGGTTGAATGAATGAGTGAGTGAGTGAGAGAGAGAATGAGTGGGTGAGTTAATGAGTGAGTGAGTGAATGAACGAGTGAGTGAGTGAGTAAATGAGGCAGTGAGTGGTTGAGTGAGTACGTGCGTGCGTTCGTGCGTGCGTGAGTACGTGAGTGGTTGGGTGGGTAGAAGGGAGTACGATAGAGCAAATGGGCGATGGTTATTAATTGTTATGTTTTTTATTAACAGGAACAGGACCAGGAACAGGAAATGTTTATTTGTCCCAAATACATAAAACAAAAAAATAATCGTTATAAAAACAAAAGACCACACAATACGCTGCAGTCGAATCGACGTGGGTAAAACAAAACAAAGTAGTAAGTATATAATGTATGACAGGGAAATAAAAAATTCTGCCATATGAGGGGGGAGACTCCTACTAAGACTAACTATAGTCGCTGTCGTAAGAGCCACCTATATACATGATCATGATGACAAATATTTGTGAGGGAAATCTTGCCAGGGCCTATGTTGATATGACAACCAACGTAACATTCGAATTACAACAACTAGTTGTAACAACATCGATGTGACTATTGTAACTGTCGTGGTGAGTATGAATGAGTTGACAGTTGCACTGATTAGAACTCGGGCTACACCTACAGAACAGTTACACTGGTAACGACAATTAATTGATATCACATACTATAATAACAGCTGTGACATATGACGCTCGTGTGATGTTCGTCAACAAGGCGACCAATCGAATGGAAATCGTTTGTTAGTTGTTTGCTAAGTCTGAGTCACAACACTAACCCTCTGTAACCATGGCAGCGTAAAAAACGCAGAGTTGATGACGTATAAAGAGCCGACTTGGCAGCTGAGATGATATTCTTAGAGCGTGATCAAGGTTATGCAATAATACGATATCTATGTTCATACATATGGAAATCGGCACTTCATAGATATTCCTGTAAGCAGTAGATCACGGCTTTAGAAACTCTCACCAGTCTGACACGTCTTAGCTGTGTTCAACAATCGAAAGCATTGATTGTGATCTATCAGATTCGGACGGCGTGAACCTGTTTAGATACATCTCCGCATCGAGACATGCACTGGTTTCAAATTCGATATACACACGCCTGGCAACACATCAGACAAGTCGGGGTGACTTAACTACAAAAAGTCTACTTTGGCGTTCAACGATGTCACATTTTCTCATGTTCAACAATGCAGACTTCCTGTTACAAGTTACTATGCCAGCTAATTTCGGGTAGAGGAACAGACTGCCTCCCGTTAATAACCAAAAAGTTAACATTTTTATGTTTGTCTTGTTACCGACCTGCGGTAGCGTTTTCGTCAAATACTATACTTTTGGTTTAGAGAATAATATACACGGAAGATACTGCCCTTTACTTGTCGCCCAAACAAGCAGGATGCTGTCTCCTTATACATGGGATCCATCAATCACTGTATTATGGACATGTGGCAAACCAGCAGAACGAAATGTACGTTTGTGTCAAGTAGAAGGAGCGCTTTCATTTCTCAAAACAATTCTTTGTTATGGTGCTGACACATAGAAAGTGGCCGCCGTCTCAAAATCACTCGCACTTTACACGTGTACACCGAGCGCGGAAATGAAACCGTCTATTTTAATCTGATCTATTTGCGCCTATGCTCTATCCCGCGATGTTTCAGCGACTGTGTCTGGCTTGAAGTGTCTGCCGTACACACGCTATTCCCTGCAAGAGATCGAAATAAGAGCATTGTCAGAAACACACCGTTGTGTTGAACGCGCTAGTGTTAACGGCTGCAACTTTGACCACGCACCAACATGTTTATATATAACATAATGATAACCCACCGTATTTTTACAGATTTGCTAAACTAGTTTATGTCGCCCTATGGTACACACGCTTGTCCGACCACCACTAAATATAGCACTGCTGTTTATGGTGCTCACGCAATTCACAAACCATATGGAATGGAAATTATGCAAAATCCCATTTTCTGAATCAGACGTCCAACAGATAACACTCTTCGAACATCCACCGGCGTTAACGCGACGCGGCAAACTGTGTGCTTCCTAGTAATAGGACGGGATATTGTCTAAATCCTCGACGCGAAGTCGCCGACTACTAAGGTGGCTTTACCGAGAGAGCAGCGACGCTCGCCGAGGGAGGGAGGGGGTTGGGACGAATGGAGCAATGCGTTCAGTGCGATATCGCAGGTTAACGACGGTTGTAAATCTCTTAAATTGTTATGTGATCGTTCGGCTTTGATTATGTCCGGGTGGCTGAGTGACGGAAGCCGATGGAGGTGTACGGCGACTGTCATCTGGCCGGAATAACCACACTTGACGACCGGACGTTAAGTCGTAAGGAAGGGCGCAAGCCGATCAGGATCTCACGTGGGAGAAGGGCTTTACGACCAAGGAGATAACGATGACGTAACGAGGAAATTATAGGAGCTCATCGCCGAGCCCAATACAAAATCACATGACAGAGACGTCGCTTGAAGGTCTCAGGGGTAGTCGTGTTGTACCCAACGGACATCACTCTTGTGATTGCCTTCTGGCAGGATGTAGTCGAATCCACGATGATCTCTCGCAAAGATGATATCACGAAAGGCATAATTTCAACTGAGGACACCCATCCGGGTAGCTGTGATATCTCATACAGATGACGTCATCGTGTAACTATCCGTTGCTCGTGTAAGTTGTCACCGTACTGCTGTGTCCCTATCTGACTCAGTCTTGAGCGTGCAGCACCAAGCCAGGGTATTGTTCTTGATAATGCGAAAATCGACATTCGGCGGTAGTAAATCATCATCACAGATTACGATTATTCAAACTTGACAGGGCAATATGTAAACAGCGCATGTGTCATGATGAAAAACACAAATAGCGATAGCTATGTAGCTTAGTTAGATAACAGGCGTTTTAACGGTTAACATTGCTATTTCTAATGATACAATGCTGAGCATTAGCACTTTCATGGAGCAACTAGTCAAGCGTAGCGGTTATTGAATTATGCATTTTGATCTTTTAAAACTCGCTCTCACTGTGTCGCTTTCTGGGGTGTTTATCACCCGATTTTCTCAGATGAACGGCCGTATAGAATAGCATAACATATCAAAAACAAATAACTCTAAATAACTCAGTGTGTTTTGGTTTTGAATGCATTGCCAATTGGTAGATGAGAGGCCGCTGGTTCAAAGATGCGAACGA